>JAXCGZ010005793.1:30000-62500 GCA_037179515.1 Halocaridina rubra
CCATTAAAATCTTCCAAGAAAACGAAGAAAAACAATGATATATAGAGCCTTAACAGGCAAATAAACACCAGTTGTGATATTGTTAGAAAGTACACTATATTGTAAAGAACCCTGAGAATCATTACATGTGACTATACTTAATTTTGGATTCATTGCAATCTCTAAGATGAGCATGAATGTGCTTAGACATCAAAGGCTAACAACTATAGAAAGATAAGTAATCTTTATTCTAAAACTGTAAAAATATCCTCAAGTCTACATGACATTTTCTCTATGAAGACCTTCTTAATGATCACAGACAGAGGAAATTGAAATCCAGATACAAACTTTGGCAATATTTTTAGGCATACTCAAAATGAAAGTTAATACAGGAACTTCTTTCACACGACTGAAAATTCTTTCTTAAATGTGTGTACACATTGTTAAGTCATCATTGATGATGAAAGCTTGGATATTTTAATCACAGTATTACTATTATTTCCAAATATACATCCAATTCCTTTTCATAGCCATGTATGCAGGTGTAAAAATCAGAAGGAGCACTTAGGGAGGTGAGTCTTGATATATGATTGGCGTTGAACTTTTTTTAATATCTATACCTTATCCCTTCAAAATATCTCTTCATCATCACATCATCAACAAACTGGCAAAAACAATCTTAATGTTAGAGTAAAAATGGTTGCAAATGTATATTGGAGATTGTTCTACAAAATGTCATATGTGACTGACTGACAGGTCTGTATAAGGACATAACATTGTGGAGGATCTTGACCGTGGTAGGAACCTAGTAAGGGACTTGCTAGAGCGACAACATCAGAGCCAAAACGAGATATCTCTCTGTAAAAAAACGTTCCTTAATACAACTTCTCACACATTTTATCAATTTTCATAATCTCTGCTTCTGTGTACCATTCCAACCCAGACAGGCAACTTGTGCAGTACTGTACTTCATTTTTTAATCATATTTAATGACTCAATAATTGTTCCATGGTACAAAGATTTTTCTTGTATTCTGTTATCTAGTGAAGATAAGTTTTATGATGTATCCTGTTATTTTTTTCTGTTGACACTTTTCATCATTCTGATTTTGTTGGCAGTGAACTTTAAAGTGTTTGGTATGAGAAAATTTCATACTAAACTTGCAAAACTTACTTAAGTCTATCATGTTTTTGTTTTTTTTTACTGTAGCAGCCTCTCCGGAATAGTTTGTAACTGTTTTACATGTGTTGTTAAGTGAAATAATAGTTTGTATGAAAAAATATTTTTGGTGATACACTAGACACTTTTTATAACAGCAGAAAATATAGCTTAAAGACTGTCTTGAGTTTATTTAACCTGGTGAAGTAGTAAATAAAAATCCTTATATCAATATAGTAAGCAGATTTGTTTCAATAATAGTAATTTGATAACATTTTAAAGGAATTGGGGTTGTAAGAATGCTATCCACGAATGTCCTGTGTTTCTTGCTCTCCAATAATCAAAAAGTATGTACAGTATACTTTTTCAGTTACATTTTTGCTGAAATTTGTGCCACATATGAAAGGTTTGGAAAAATAATACTATCTTGTACCTAAAAATTGCATTTGCAAAACAACTGAGTAAAAAAAAATAAAACGTCAATACAAACTGAAAGTCAGGTACAGTACGTAAAAATATACGTCTCCTATAATAATACTGGTGTTTAATATCTGTGGCACAAGAATTATGTAATTGATATCATTGTTGCATTCAACGTTTTTATTTATCTACATTTGCAATTTGCTACCATCTTTCCAATACAGTAATACCAGCTAATGCAGTAGCTATAAATAAATTGTGTTGTCAGATGATAAATATTCTGTACTCACTTTAACCTCTTAAAGAGTTGTGTCAGAGAGTGAATTAAACTTAAGATAGATGGCTAAGTGTTGTGTCAAAGAGTGTATAAAACAGAAGATAGTATTGGCATATACAAGTACTCTACAACAGCTGCACAATTTGTGGACACAAACCTAGTTATTCTTAATTGGCCAAACCTTCAATACAGAACAGGTGCTAAATAATATCTTTATAAGGCACTAGCATAAATTACAGAAAAATCATCAGCAATATATCTCATTATTTCTCTAGAGGTATCAAGTAAGATTTATATCGATGTAAGACACTTTCAAAGCATATCAACATCTGCTGATCTTGTCCTTTGATCCAAACCCTATTACTAATTCAACTGTATTGTTTCCCCACACTTCTGCTTAATTCATTGCAAATGAGGAGACGCATTTAACGTGTCTGTTATCACAATTCGTTTTTTTTCCACAAGCGTAATCCGCATCGGTATTTATTAAAAGGACCACACTTCTGAGCTAAAAATTTCCATTTTGGTAAGGGATGTGAATAGCTAATCATATTCTTGTTTTCAATTACAAGACCAGTGCAAATCCGGCATTGCAATTCATCTGATAAGGATTCCATTTTTATATAAGGTGTGTGTGAGTGTATTAAGCATTTAACTACAGTACTTTAATGACACACAATGCAAGTGCGATGTTACGAATGTTAACTCATTATATTGGGAAATAGACATTCATATCTAGAAACATATGGGCTTTCCAAAGACACTATCCCTCAAACTATAGTCTTTTGCTTTCTGATTAAGAAAAGTTGGGTTATTTAAAATGATTACTTCACTTTATCATGATAATTGTGAAGTGGTAGTCGGTGCTCTCTTTACTATAGGGTATTTAGAACAGGATCACGGTCTTGTTTGACAGTAACCTAATTAGCATCTCTTGCCTAGGTAATTATTATTTAGAACCTGTTAACGACAGTATAAAATGAGAGCGAGAGAGAGCAGCTATCTATATTTTATTAAAACTTAAGCAAAAATAATATAAAATATTCTTCATCAATGTCATCTCAAACTAAAGGGTGATGCAGTACCAGTCCATAATGTCTTTGATATGATGAAGATGAACACATTTTTATTGTAAATGAAGAAGTAATACTTATATGCACTTACATCCATTACTGATACATTTTAAATACAGCACAAGAATACTGTATTAGGATTTAAATTGTGCTAAAAATTAAATAACATCGTAACAGAACTACAACACTAAGAAGACATTTACAGCTGTTTTAACACAGATAATAATAATAATAATAATAATAATAATAATAATAATAATAATAATAATAATAACTGAAAGTAAAAGAAATGACATTAAACTGAATTATGAAAATGGAAAGATATTTAACCCATGGACTAATTAAATGAAGAAACACTTAATTTTTTCGGTATAATATAGATCAGCCATTTAAATATATTCAAGAATTACGGAAAATGTTCTTGTAGGAGGAAAAATATCGTGTGGAAAGTGAGAGGGAATAATCTCCTCCGAAAGTTAATTTGGTCAAAATAAACTATATATATAAAAAAAAAAAGATAGTACGCGAATTCTAAGTCTAAAAGCCTCGACAGGAAACATAAATGGCCATAAAAAAGCAAATGACTCCTAAAGTGTTGGCTTCCCTGCTCCTCCTTTGCCATCTCTTGGCACTCTAACCATTTCCCTCAGCCTCGCCTTCTACAATTTTCATGCAGACGAGATCCGTCCCTTACCCTACCAGGAACTCCCCTGACCAATCTTGCTGACTGCTAACCTGTGCTCTCTGGGCTCCTTCTCCAGTCCTTTGCCAACTTTTCCCTCTCCAAGATCCAGAATCCCCCCAACTACCCCTGTATTAATCCACCCCAACCCCCTCCAAGTATCGTCCCATAAAATTCCCATAAAACCAAGGAAGGTGATACATGTAATCAGCCTGCAATGATGAAATGGACCAATATATTGTCAAACGATGTTATTATGTGTTATATGTCGGAACGAATGAATTTTACCTTGATTAATAAGGGTTATATCTTGTGGATCCAACCTCCTCTGAGGGAAACGTTTGGAAAAAAAAAAAATAAAAAATAAAAAATAAAATATATATATATATATATATATATATATATATATATATATATATATATATATATATATATATATATATATATATATATATATATATATATATACTACTGAGATCTGCATTCCAAAACAAACACAAAAATAAATGAAAGAATAAATACGTAAACAAATAAATAAATGAAGAATGTTTCATATTGCATGAAGTATAAACAACAATCGAATGTTGGATGCATTGTTTTTTCTTCTTCTTCTAGCTTTGTTACTACATGAGTTCTCAGAATCTTGACATTTCTACTGTAAAAGTCACGCGAGAATACAGCTTGAGTGTCCAATGAGGGATAAAATTTATCTCCTTCCTAGAATTGCTATTTCTATACAGTATTTCAATAGTGTATTTTTCAGAAATAGTGAGAAAAGTCTATTCAGTTACAAGTTCCAACGCCTCTCCTGTCTTGTGCACAATAATACTGTTGAAAAGGAATATCTTCTCTTGTAAGAAGGATAATAACTCTCTACCATGATTATAAATATTCTACGGACTGTATATAAGTAATAGTAAGCTGTCTGTCTGTCTGTCTCATATATATATATATATATATATATATATATATATATATATATATATATATATATATATATATATATATATATATATATATATATATATATATATATATATATATATATATATATATATATATATATATATATATATATATATATATATATATATATATATATATATATATATATATATATATATATATATATATGTATGTGATTACCTAATTGTGTTTACGGGAAAGAGCCTAAAGTTCGTATCTTCCCGTCTTCTGATCGGGTCCATTTTGTACTTAGTGATACTTATCATACCTGTCCTTAAAACTATGGATTGAGATAGCATTAACTATTTCCTCGCTTAGCGAATTCCAATTATCAACTACTCTTACTCTTACACTGTGTGTGTGTGTTTTAAATTACCTAATTGTGTGTGTGTGTGTGTGTGTGTAAGCAGAAACTATTGAAATACGGCATTACTTAGGAATCCCAACTGTGAAACGACACAGAAAATAATTCGAGTCCTAACCGAACCCCTGGTCAAGAACAAGTGCTTGTGCTTGAGAAGGGGTACAGCTAGGACCCGAAATGTAGCGTTAGTTTCTATGTGTTGTTTCACTGATAGGCTTCCTTACTATATATATATATATATATATATATATATATATATATATATATATATATATATATATATATATATATATATATATATATATATATATATAAACAGATAGATAGATAGATAGTGGTCGCAGTGGCAAAGTTGTAGCGTCTGCGACTTTGAAGAGTCAGGTTCGCGGCTCGCCGCGGTTTGAGGCTAGCAAGGGTATGCACTCAGGGTAATGATCACACCTGCCAAAACCAAAGTCCTTCTCAAAAAGGCACTGTCCTAGCCCTCAATAGAAAAAGGAGTCCGTGACGTATAACCGATCATATATATATATATATATATATATATATATATATATATATATATATATATATATATATATATATATATATATATATAATCATATTAGCCACATCACTGAGTTTGAAGAGACATTTAATGGAGACTTTTAGCCCATGAAATGCAATGAGGAGCTACTTTCATGAGACCACATTGGAGAATATTTAGATAATCTTAAACGTGAAAAAATCTATAATACAAAAAAATACACAAAAGGAATAAATTAACTCTTAATCTAGAAATGTCACGGTCACAAAAGGCTAACCCCATCCAAGGCTATTCTTGACTCGAGAAGAAAAATGTTCCTCCATTCACAGATATTGCGTCCATTTCACTCTCAAGAAAGGAATGAGAGAGAGAGAGAGAGAGAGAGAGAGAGAGAGAGAGAGAGAGAGAGAGAGAGAGAGAGAGAGAGAGAGAGAGAGAGAGAGAATAGGATGGTGGACAGTGAAATTCCTTAGTGCTGACTTCTTGAAGTCAGCACTAACACTGACATGTTCGTAAATTCATTTATAGCTCATTGCATCCTTGCCTGACAGATTAAATACTCACGTGGTCACCCATGAGGAACTTATTTATAATTGATAATTCAACTGATAGGGACGATACTCCTGCAGTTATAGACGAACCTCTAGATTTAATTATGGAAAATCTCTCTCTCTCTCTCTCTCTCTCTCTCTCTCTCTCTCTCTCTCTCTCTCTCTCTCTCTCTCTCTCTCTCTCTCTCTCTCTCTCTCTCTCTCTCTCTCTCTCTCTCTCTCTCTCTCTCTCTCTCATTGTTATCCTCTGAATAGTAATTGAGTTAAATATTCAATGCAAAGCTTATCAATTCTATAATTTAAGATTTTTCGGAATATACAAAAGCCATGATTTAATCAATAATGTGAACAGCATATGTCCAAAAATTCCATGTCCAATTCAGACTGCAGTAATAAATTTACAAATACAGACAAAGCTGATACATGAGTGGATACCTTGACAGAAAAGTTTTATTGGTACTGCCGTTCTAATTCTTCACTTGATACTAATAAATATGTCTGCAGTTCCACACCGAAGATTTTCCCCTCCTAATTTCAGTGAAAAAAAATACCAACTAGATAGCCTACGACCATTCTTTCAATGAAGTTTGTTAAAGTTTAAGAAAAACTAATACTAAACAGGAGTTTAAGAGCTGTTGAGCATTGTTGGGAGAGAGACTTTTTACAGGTTAAAAAATATTACATCCTGAGAACATAATCCATGATTAACACTTTGTTCAAATTTACTTAATTATTTGTAACAAGTAAGCATGACAAAGACACCAATGAGTAGAGCATAATACTTTTATTTTTAACCTCTCTGACGCGGTTCTGTGTATGGCTAGGATCCCGTACGGGATCCTAGCTATACACAGAACCGCGCCAGATGCGTTTATGAAATCCATTTCTGTGTGTCTAGCTAACTAATAATATGGTATCCTAGGTTTACACTGTTTGAGAAATCGGGCTAGGATCCCATACCAAAATATACAACAACGGAGATGGCTCAAGTATTTTCCCCAACATTAAAATAGCGTAGAGGGAGCGTTGTTCCCTAGCTAAATGCAACTATACTTACGCATAGTGCCCCAAGTGACTCGATATGTATGACCCTCTAGGTATATGTAGGTGTTCTGTACTAGAATCATCTAAATCGTCTAGCTGTAATGTTTATACTATATAAACATATTTGAAAGTCGATAATACTGAAAACTGTCTTTCTATATCTTTTTTTTTTTTTTTTTTTTTTTGTGACACCAGGACGGGCCAAATAAATAATAACATAAAACAGCCCTCATCACGCTTGGGCACGAAGAATATATAGAGTGAAGAGAAACAGAGATGGGGAGTGCTGTGACTTGTCAGATGTGAAGGGATAATAAGAGATGTGTAATGAATATCCAAAACTATTCAGTGTTGATGTAGGCATAGAAAAAGAACCTTAACTGAAGGAAGACTTAACATCGAACTGTCTTGGACAGTCCTATTTAAGTTCAAATTATCTTCAGCTGTAGTATCGCAACAATGCTTCCAACCGCCCGTTGCGATACTACAGTTGAAGATAATTTGAACTTAAATAGGACTGTCCAAGACAGTTCGATGTTAAGTCTTCCTTCAGTTACGTTTCTTTTTCTATGCCTACATCAACACTGAATAGTTTTGGATATTCATTACACATCTCTTATTATCCCTTCACATCTGACAAGTCACAGCACTCCCCATCTCTGTTGCTCTTCACTCTATATATTCTTCGTGCCCAGGCGTGGTGAGGGCTGTTTTATGTTATTATTTGTTTGGCCCGTCCTGGTGTCACCCCCCCAAAAAAATATAAAAAAATAAAATAAAATAAAATAAATAAAATAACTTATATATATAGATATATATATATATATATATATATATATATATATATATATATATATATATATATATATATATAGATATATATATATATACATAGAAAAACATTGTTTTCAGTATCATCGATTTTTAAATATGTTAGTGCAGATATGCTTATATAGTATAAACATTACAGCTAGACAAGTTAGATGATTCTAGTACAGAACACCTACATATACCTAGAGGTCATACATATAGAGTCACTTGGGCTACCACGCGTAAGTATAGTTGCATTAAGCTAGGGAACAACGCTCCCTGTACACTATTTTAATGTTTGGGAAAATACTTGAGCTGTCTCTGTTGTTGTATATTTTGGTATGGGATTAAATTTAAACAGCGAGAGTCTTGGCGTGTACTTATACCTTAAAACTGAAATTACCCACGCCCATGTTGTCATTGACTTACAGAAGTGCTATTGTGTTGTACATAATGTTTCGCATGACCATTTAGATATCCTATATCCAAAGAGAGCTGATTAAAAATAAGTACTGTTCTGTTTGGCTGGTGTTTCTTTACATATAGTATTTACTTAGACTTAAGTCTGTCAGTGTAACCAAAATCGTACACTTGGATTTTTGCCTGTTTCCCATTACCCAGTAACTACATCTTGTTCAGAGAGGTTAAAAATAAAAGTATTATGCTCTACTCATTGGTGTCTTTTTCGTGTTGACTTGTTACAAATAATTCAGACAATTTGAACAAGCCGTTAATCATGAATTATATTTTCTGGTATATAATAAACTATATTGCTGATATATATATATATATATATATATATATATATATATATATATATATATATATATATATATATATATATATATATATATATATATATATATATATATAGAGAGAGAGAGAGAGAGAGAGAGAGAGAGAGAGAGAGAGAGAGAGAGAGAGAGAGAGAGAGAGAGAGAGAGAGAGAATATCATCTGTAAATATAATACTGTAATACCCGTATACATAACTGCGTGTAATAAGTTTCTGAAACTCGAGCATTGTACCAACTCACTGTTAGGGAGTAGTACATATATATAAAAATAAAATTTGATTTTGTTTCGAAAATAGCTTTATACACTGCACCAGACGCATATTCGTAATTAATTAATTAATTAATCAGCATCAAAATAATCCTAGTCCTCCCTCTCAAGCATTAACCTTGGATTATATCAATGAATCTTGTAAACCTTGACAGGTGAAAACGGTGACCAAGCCAATTGGATCGTAACTGAATGTTACGGAATTCTTGATTGGTTTAATGTTTCATTGGGAAACCTTTTTTATGGTTATGGATTTTTGGAAGACCCTTCCTTGTAAGTGGAGTGTTGGAAGACGTGGCTGAAATATATGTGGCCTATTGGCGATTTTCTTATGTTTATGATGATGACTTCTTGTTAAATCTCACTTGCCAACTTCTTAATGAATGTGTGGTAAGGTTTTGAGTATTCAGTTGCAGAAATAGTTAGGAGATTCTTGTTAAGAGTCTGTCGTCAAAATTCCAATGGATGAGAGGTAAGGTTTTAATTATTCTGTTGCAAATATGGTTATAGATTCTTGTTAGAAGCTGGTTTTACATGAGTGAGACACAGGAGCAAGCAAAGGAAATTGACCTCATCGGGCCCGGGCACTAAGTAAATGAGAAAGTTACAAACATATTCCAAGGACGAGAGGTGAAGTTAGACGATTTTTTTTTTTTTTTTTACATAACTGGTAATATATTCATGTTATAGTTCTACTTATCAATGGACGAAGAGTTAAGGACCTTGGCCCGATTTCTGAAACAGTGTAAGCCTAGGATACCATATTGTTAGTTAGCTAGACACACACAAATGGATTTCATAAGCGCATCTGACGCGGTTCTGTGCATGGCTAGGATCCCGTACGGGATCCTAGCCATACACAGAACGTGTCAGATGCGATTATGAAATCCATTTGTGTGTGTCTAGCTAACTAACAATACGGTATCTTAGGTTTACACTGTTTAAGAAATCGGGCAATTGTGTGTAGACTTCTCTTTAAGTAATATACAGTATAATATTTTCCTTTGCCTATATTACTTGATCAAAACCTTTGTTTCTCCAGAAATTAATACGAGCATTCGTTAGCCTTTGAGGAAGACCCTTAATAGACGTAGAAGAGAGTGCCAGAGAGAAAAGTAATATGGCCGCTCGAGTCTGTCTACTTTGTTCCAAAATCAATTTCTTTCATAACAAATTAAAGTAGTAGTAGTAGTAGCTGATTTGATATCGGTATAACGGATAATAGCTATCACTATTTTTTCATCATTAGGCAACACAGTTGCTACTTTGAAAAACTAATTGACATTTCTGTTTGAATTTCTCATTTGCTGACACAGTCTATGTACGTGGTAAATAAGTGTACGTGGGTGGTAAATAAGTGATCAGTAAGGGTAACACGTATGTTCAATGCATTTTATTTACTTTTTTTTTTAAGTTGTAATTCTTATTATTTTTATACAATATTTTCAATTTTAAGAATATATTTTATTTTTTACATTTTCTTTTCTAATCAAAATCCTGAAATACAAATAAAAGGGTAATGCTTTTCCCAGTCATTACAGAATTACAATATATCCCTATATAAGCATGACCTTTATATATCGTGTTTTATACATCAAGAAGATACTGTTATCGCTACAGATAATGCTAATAATGCATCTTCAAATAATATATATATATATATATATATATATATATATATATATATATATATATATATATATATATATATATATATGTGTGTGTGTGTGTGTGTGTGTGTGTGTGTGTGTGTGTGTGTGTGTGTGTATATATATATATATATATATATAATATATATATATATATATATATATATATATATATATATATATATATATATATATATATATACATATTATATATATATATATATATATATATATATATATATATATATATATATATATATATATATATATATAGCAGTGCCTTGCATCGAAGAACAGTGGATAAAAATGAGATCTAAGTATATCAAGCTAAATGACAAAGGACCACAATGAAATCAATAAGAGATAACTCAGACGACCTAATGATATGCAGCATTGCTGCCAAATGATCTTGTTCGGCATTTTCCCAAATCTTACCACAAATTCCCACTCAACTTCTCTTAGAAAAGTGGCTTTTCCCACTCACTAGATTTATGAAGAACATTTAAGCAGGGATTTGGAATTAGGAAATATATTGATATATGTGTAAACAAGAAATATATAAACTCCCTTGACCCTGATTCAGACTTACAGTACACAATGACACTCCGAGACTTGAACCAAGTCGTTACCAGCTGTACCCTGAGAGTTCTAAATGAAATAGGACTCCTCTCTGCAAACTACTTCAGCTGCCTCGAGCAGCGATTAAGCCTTAACTTTCAAACTTCATCACTAGTATTTTACTATCATTCAATCTCATATCATTCATGAAATGTTCTCATTCAGAGTTTCATTCTGAAATTGTGAATTATTGTTGTTAAATCATAGAAACCAAGTGATCTCAGTATCTCCTGTGAGAGCATCTTTTGGGCCATTCTACATCACTAGCTCACAATATCTAATTGGGAATCGGTTGATTAACTCTGAATGGGGACGAAGGAGGCCAAGAAGAAAGAGGAAAAAGAGGCTTCAGCAAGATCTTCTTCTCTATTTTTATGCTCTCTTTCTTAACAAAACTAAAAAGAATATTGTACATTTGGCGTTGCATTTATTTCAAGTGGATATCACGTGTGAATGCATGACCAACAATTTAGTTTTATAAAAAAACAACTCAAAATTCAGTAAAGAGATATATTAATTCAAGAGTAATTAAAATTCATAACACACTGAAAGGGAGAACGTCCTGTAGATCATTTTGCCTCCTATTAAGTTAAAAATAACAACGAGACAGGCTCCGCCTGTGGTCCCTTTTCCCGTGGCAACGAATGTTTGCCGTTTTATTAGTCATAATTGCAACATGATCTTGTTCAAACATTTATTTGATCTTCTTTAAACATTTAGTTGGTAAGCTGCGCGCCGTTTATAGCGCAAAAGCTATTATCCTTCTCTGCCATTATTAGATTCCATACAATCTATGTAGTTACAGAGAAAATAAATATAATAGATACATTATAACAAGGCGATATATTAATAAATGAAATATAAACAGTCATATTCCGTCTACCAATCCCCCCTAACAGGAAATTAATTAATGAAATTACATGTACTATGTATTCCTCGAAATATATAGAAATGTACATTATAATGCTCCCTTTCCAATATATATAATCTATATATAAAATAACACCAGGAAACGACTAGATGTTATGATCCGAATGTCTGAAACCAGTAAGATAATGATAACGAATGATAATAATTAATTAAGGCTCTAATCATGCCACACTGTCAGTAAAATAAGATATAAGCTTTACCTTATATACTGTACTGTATATATATATATATATATATATATATATATATATATATATATATATATATATATATATATATATATATATATTTATATATATATATATATATATATATATATATATATATATATATATATATATATATATATATATATATATATATATATATATATATAAATATATATATATATAATATATATATATATATATATATATATATATATATATATATATATATATATATTTATATATATATATATATATATATATATATATATATATATATATATATATATAAATATATATATATATATATATATATATATATATATATATATATATTTTTTTTTTTTTTTTTTTTTTTTTTTTTTTTTTTTTCCAAAAGAAATACTTGGCAGATATAAGAATAATGATATTGGCCTCGACGGAAAATAACATATTGTAGCCTTGGTTTTGATCAAAATTTTTTTTAAATCGAAAGTATTCACCAAATCAATACTTAATAATTTTTCTTCGCGGTCAATATAATAATTTTTATTTTTACCAAATGTTTCTCTTGGTGTAAGCAGCCATACAGTATACTCGTACGAGTTTGCATGCATATATGTATGCCTACAGCTACATTGAATATTCTTGGATATTCATCACACATCTTTTATTATCCCTTCACATCTGACAAGTCATTACACTCTCCATCTCTGTTTCTCTTTACTTTATATATTCTTCGTGCCCAAGCTCGATGAGGGCTGTTTATTTTATATTTTTTTTTGGGCCCGTCCTGGTGTCACAATCATAAAAAAAAAATAATAAATATATATGTATATATATATATATATATATATATATATATATATATATATGTATATATATATATATATATATATATATATATATATATATATATATATATATATATATATACATACATACATATACCTTGGCTGTTTCCCCCTTTAATTGGGGGGTAGCCGACATCAAAAAAGGAAAACAGTTTGGGGAGAAGTTATTATTATATATATATATATATATATATATATATATATATATATATATATATATATATATATATATACATATATATATATATATATATATATATATATATATATATATATATATATATATATATATATATATATACATATATATATATATATATATATATATATATATATATATATATATATATATATATATATATATATACACACACACACACACACAGAATAGGTGGAAATGTTTTGAAATGGATAAAAACTTACTTAGAAGGAAGGGAACAGAGGGTTAGAGTAAGACACTCAGTGTCTGAATGGAGAAGAGTTAGTAGTGGAGTTCCACAGGGTTCAGTTTTAGGGCCACTTTTGTTCCTTGTATATGTAAATGACCTACCAGAGTCTGTAAATTCATTCATGAATATGTTTGCAGATGATGCAAAGATTGTGAAGAAAGTAAAAAACGAAAACAATGGTAGAGAACTTCAGGGGGATCTAAATAATCTGCATGAGTGGTCAGAAAAGTGGCTAATGAAATTCAATACTTCAAAATGTAAGGTAATGAGAATGGGTACAAGTGCAAGAAGGCCCAAGCTTGACTACTCGGTGGCTGGAGTACAACTTCAAGAGACAGAAAATGAGAGAGATCTAGGAGTAAACATACTGGCAGATTTGTCTCCAGAAATACATATAAATGGCATAGTAAGGGCAGCATATGCATTCTTATCAAATGTAAGGGTAGCCTTCAGGCACATGGACAAGGAAATGTTCAGAAATATTTATGTAACCTATGTGAGGCCAAAACTCGAATATGCAGCCCCCTTTTGGAATCCGCACTTGAAAAAGCACATAGCTAAGCTTGAAAAAGTTCAAAGACATGCCACGAAACTGGTGCCAGAAATACGCAATCTCAGTTATGATGAGAGGCTGAGGGAATTAGACTTACCATCACTCGAAGCTAGAAGAGTGAGGGGGGATATGGTGACAGTCTTTAAATTCCTTCATGGTTATGATAGAGTGGATAGGGATGGATATTTTGATATGGCTGGCTCTAGAACTAGAGGTCATAATTTGAAGCTTCGTAAGAAAACTTCTTTGCAGGATGTAAGGAAATACTTTTTCAGTGTAAGAGTAGTTGATGATTGGAATTCGCTAAGCGAGGAGGTAGTTAATGCTATCTCAATCCATAGTTGTAAGGAGAGGTATGATAAGTATCACTAAGTCTAAAATGGAACCGATGAGGACACGGGAAGATACGAGCTTTGGGCTCTTTCCCGTAAACACAATTAGGTAATCACAATTAGGTAATCACAAGCAGTATATATAAGTAAAAGCAGAAGAGGAAGAAGATGATGATGATAAACCGTCACAATAGCGTTAAGTACGTTATGTAAGACAGTTGTTAAAACATTTCCATATTCACATTCTACAACAAAATCCATAAATAATACTGCTTGTCAAAAGATATAGTATACAGTATGCATATGTATGTGTGCGTGTGTATATATGTATATTTATATATACACACACACGAGTGTATATATATATATATATATATATATATATATATATATATATATATATATATATATATATTATATACAGTATATATATATATATATATATATATATATATATATATATATATATATATATATATATATATATATATATATATATATACAGTATATATATATATATATATATATATATATATATATATATATATATATACACTATATATATATATATATATATATATATATATATATATATATATATATATATATATATATATATATGCAGTATATATATATATATATATATATATATATATATATATATATATATATATATATATAAATATATATATATATATATATATATATATATATATATATATATATATATTCATAAAGTAAAACGAAAAATCTTACAACAGCCATAATCAATTATCAACAGTACTTTCCATATCATGCTCCATAAAAGAACATTTCTAGAAATCAATATACACACTGAATAGCTACTTCCACAATTAAATATTCATCCCTCTATGGGCATATTGTTCCCCATACGGAGTAGGAGTGAAGAAGTAATGCTCCCTGCCTGTCCCACTGCGCCGTCTAATGCAGTACCTGAGGCTCGGGAAGTCCATCATTATATCTGATGGAAGGGAAGGTACTACCTTTACTCTTTGAGAATGGCCTTTTAACTCTCCCATCCATACACTCATTCCAGTTCTGGAAAGATGAGGGGAAAAATGGAACTGAAATGAAAGAAACGGTATGAATACGGTGAGTAAAACATTTATCTCATTATATGCGTTGACTCACAGGCATTCGGGGTTCTGGTTGCAGCTTTCCCGCCAGCACCCATTTTATGTATCGTCTTTTTGATGGAAGAGAATACGGAAGGAGGTGGGATTCTAAGCTCCCTTGCTGCCCCCATTTAGTGGACTTTTATGATAAGAAAGTTAACACGAAGGTAGTGTACTTGTCTCCAATCCCAAATGACAAGAAAATGCAAGGTAAACGAGAAAGATGAACTATGGCTGGAAGAGGACTCCTCACCTGGATAGAAACTATCCATAATATTAACATTAATAATGGAGATTAAACATCAACTGAATATCAAAACAAGGATGTTCACTAACTGTTAAAACTTAACATCCTATGAACGTTGGATTAGTCTGCCCCTTAACTAGCTAAAACAAATTTGGTTTGTAGCAGCCGAAACAACCTCCAACACCTTTCAGCACATGAGCATTTAAATGTTTTCGACGGGTCATCCACAGTTTGACGTATGTTGATATTTTCAAGAATTTTCCATCCTAGTGTACCAATAACCATACCAGTGTACTAAATTACTTATATTTGTCACGGAAACTTTATTTTCCTATTAGTATTTTTTTAATATATTATAGTTTATATATATATATATATATATATATATATATATATATATATATATATATATATATATATATATATATATATATATATATATATATATATATATATATTAGCAATTTTAAACAGTAGGATAGTATATATCGTTTTTGGTATGATTATTGTACATCTTCAGCATCATGTACGTGTTTGTGTGGCACGGTCAGCAGAAATATTTCTTCCACTTAATTTCTTTTATTTACATACTTAATTAACACCAAAGTGAACAATGGCAGATTTTAAATTTTCTCTATGAATTGAGCTGTCAATAGTAAGATATGATATATACTGTATATGTATGTCGTAGGATGTATGTCATGCCTTAAAGCTTACTGTACATGCCTGTGCGATACGTCTTACAAAGACTTTATTCTGTTGTTCTGAAACTTATTTCAGTGTTACATGAATTACCCACTTGACTGACACAGTCATGCGCAATAATTTTATCTTAACAAATATAGTTACGAAGTACTCAAACGCCGTATCTGTATTTTGCCACAGGGGTAAAAATTATATAAATCCGAACTAATGGCCTCCATTTTGTTGACAAAGACATACTTATACGGATTTCTCGTACCTGCTAGCTCAGTGAACTGTAGTGGACGGGTGTGAGGGGAGTTGCCATGTGATGAAGCGGTGAGGACAAACCTGCTGCGGCTGTCGGGCTAATTGTAGAATATCCTTACCCGCCTACCTTGTGCATGACCCAAGCAGGGAGGATACGTGGCAACCCTTTATCCCCAAGGAGCTGAGATGGTGTGTGTAAATCGTGGTGAATGAACGTTTCTTGGCTAGGCCACCCCCCCTTACAAGGGTTAATAAGGCATGTGTATATGTATGTATCAGTTTCTAAACAACTGTCGAGCTGACCCATAATGTAATGAAGTTAGCATACTTCAAGAGTGTTGGACTTTGAGCCAAACAATCTTATTCGCCATGGCATATTCTGTAAGATAATCAGTATAGGGACTTGAGCCATTATATGAGTAAAACTGTATACAGAATAACTTACAGGTATGTGTGTACTTCAGTCTAAAACCTGTAATGGAAAAAAAAATATCAAAATAACTAAAAAGATTAGAGGACCAATGAGGAGATATAAAAATATGATGCATTCTCATAAAAAAAAATAGTACGAATGTTACTTTTGTAAAATATCATATTTGCTCCAAATAATCTTGATTTAATATCAAATGTCGTTTTACTAGCAAAATGTCACGTCTGTACATGAAGTTCATTTAGCACAATGTGGAGTATATATGCTCTTAATATTTTTCAGCTGTTAACGGTGTCAGTCCATACATTTTTTTTTCCTTAAAGACAATTAAGCACTTGCAACAGCAACAAACTAAGACTTACTGCATATACTTGTTAATACCTAAACGCTAATGTTTTCATCAATTTTGGTGTCAGATATCAATTATTTATTCTCTTAATTCGTATTTTTACTATGCTCATATAGGGTCGCTGTTTCTCACTAGCATATTGGCAACTAGGAATTGGTTTGGGTTTAAAGTTATAAGGTCAGAGGTTCTTTTTTTTCATGAATTCACCTCACTGATCTTGGCTTGGGACAAGCTGAGCTGGCTTGCTCCCCAAGAGAGAGAGAGAGAGAGAGGAGAGAGAGAGAGAGAGAGAGAGAGAGAGAGAGGAGAGAGAGAGAGAGAGAGAGAGAGAGTTTCAAGCAGTTTGCCAAAGCGTACCATGGCATGGTACTGAGAGGCCGTCATTAATCCCCCCCCCCCCATTCCATCCCTGTTATCCTATTTAGTACTGCAAATAACGCGAATAGAAACGTGCTTGCGGGCGTCACCCGCGCGTGTTTGTCACAAATAATACAAGATTATCTTCTTTCTTTCTTAAAAAAAAATATTCATCTGGGTGAGCCACTGACTTCAATGCATGTAAATTCTGCTATTAAAACAACTTCATTAGCATACGGAATTAAGCGCTATCTTGTCGCGATGTAGTCACACATTGTGATCTAAGCCCGCCTTAAGACTTAACTATATAGAGACGATTTTACCAGTGATCTGTACCTGTATGGTTACAAGAGGCCAATAATGGAGTCAACTTCAATAGATTAGACAGGGGTATAACCAGTAGTAACAAAACAGAATATCATATCGAAGTACCAGTTGCTAACAACAACAACAACAATAATAATAATATATACATACATTATACATACACATGCCTCATTCCCCCCTTGTAAGGGGGTGGCCGGGCCAAGAAAAAAAAAAGAAACGCGCATTCACCACGATCCACACATACCTCCACTACTCCTCTCAGCTCCTTGGGATAAAAGGTTGCCACGCCTCCCCCCTTCCACCCTGCTTGGGTCATCCACAAGGTAGGCGAACAAGGATTTTCTTCAATGAGTCACGACAGCCGCAGCTGGTTTACCCCCCACTTCATCACATGGCCACTCCCCTCACACCCGTCCATCACAGTTCACATGGCCTCATTCCCGCCTGCTGGCTAGTACAGTGGTAACGCGCTGGCTTCGCATTCACGAGGTCGAAAGATCGGTTCCCGTCCAAGACCGAGAGTTTAAGCTGTTTACTGGCAGGAACTGCTGTGGTCGGACACCACAGTGGGGGGTTGGGGCTTGCCCTGGCCGACGAATACCCATTGTATTGAAATGGAAATAAAGATTTATTATTATTATTATTATTATTATTATTATTGTAAGGGGGTGGCCGAGCCAAAAAACATACATTCACTTAACAATAATAAATATAAAACCGGTTTGTGTCTCTATTAGTTCTCATTATGGAGAGGGACACAAATACGTTAAAACTCGGGATTTAAAGTTGGATGCCATTTCTAACGCCCTGCTGTGGCTTCGGTCGCGGGTTTGACACTTCCCAAGTTGAGTACTCTTACCACTACGTTACCACACAGCCAATAATAATAATAATAATAATAATAATAATAATAATAATAATAATAATAATAATAATAATAATAGTAATAATAATAATAATAATAATAATAATAATAATAATAATAATAATAATAATAATAATAATAATAATAATAATAATATAGTTTTCATATATTGCTTGTCAAGTAAGTCAACAGTTTCTATCAATTGTTCGCTTATTGTTTAAAACTAGTTTCTTGCAATAAAATGGTTGAATTCGAAATAAAATTCAACGTATTGAAGAATAAAACTTACAGAACTAATCTTCAACAGAAAGTAATTAATATTAAAAAAAAAAAAGAGGCAAGACGTGTGTGTGTGTGTGTGTGTGTGTGCGTGTATGGTATGCCCATATTTCAAACCGTCAGATGATGTACGTCAGAAGGGTTGTTTTGGCAAGAGCACTATTATGAGGCCATTGGGGACGAAATGGTAGACACGCGAAACGGCTGATGTTGCATGAGGCTTTTCTTGGCAGACCCGGAGGATGGGTTCGCTTTAAAGTCACATGCGTGGTCCAGTCTGCCGCATTGCAAGAGCGCTACACACATACGTCAAAATGCATGAGCACCACTTCTGCCCGATAAAGATGTCAATTCTTGCTGGAGTGCTGATATCGAGACTCCCGTAGTTTGATGGTCAGGAATTATTCTAAAAGCGAGTCTTGTTAATATGCAAATTCTAAGTTCAAATAATATGATTCGTTTGGAAAAAACAAAGGGGGGGGGAACTGTAGTCTTTCCTTGAAAAAAAAAATATCCCGCAGTTATGATAAAATGCTTGCAAATATTAATAATAAACATCGACTGTCGTCCAATGTATACCATAAGTCCTATCGTTCCTAAAGAAAAAAAAAATTACATAGACTACACACATTTCATGGTTTAGAACTTTTCTTTTTCTTCTAAGAAGCAGTTAATTATAAAGAGTTATTGACTGCATTATTTTTCAAACACTGTACATGAATATCGGTTCGCTTGAAATGCAAAAGAAATATAATTACATGATGTGAAATGGTTACAAATCAATAAGGACCCAAGTCAAAACAGACCGCTTCATAACCTACTAGTGCTTTAAATGCCTCTGATACTAAATCGTTGTCTATTGTAGGACTTTTTGTATATATATATATATATATATATATATATATATATATATATATATATATATATATATATATATATATATATATATATATATATATATATATATATATATATATATATATATATATATATATATATATATATGTGTGTGTGTGTGTGTGTGTGTGTGTGTGTGTGTGTGTGTGTAGAGAGATAGAGAGAGAGAGAGAGAGAGAGAGAGATAGAGAGAGAGAGAGAGAGAGAGAATTATTGTTCTTCCAAGATTTTATGTTTGTTGTTAATGACCAAGGATACAGGCTTAAATTAGTCAAGAAACTCCAAGGTTGCATACAATCCTAATACAAACAAATTTATAACATTATAGGCTAGACTCAATTACTAATTAAAGATGTTAGAGAAAACAGAAATCATCGATGAACCAAATCTCCGAGATGGAAATTATGAGATTAATCATAAAAAGTTTTAGTAAAAAAAAAATCCAAATGTTCCATTAAATCCCACAAAGTCTTGCATGTTCTTGATGATCCATCTATACCAATGATGTTTACTGAGATGTATCTTCAGTATTTTACATAAATCTACAAGGTAATCTACAAAAGCAATACATTAGCAAGCATAATAATAAAAAAAAAACTTACAGTAACAAGACAAGATTGCCTAGTTGAGGTAAACCATAACATTCATACCATCGAACAAGGTTGTTGTGTGATGTTTAAAGCATGAATGGTGGACACTACCTATTCATACAATATTACCCAACCTTTTCTACGTATACGTTGCTGAACGCGCACTGGACTATGAATAGTTAATGCTAGTCGGAGTTCTTAGCTTAGAATGCTTCTATCTGACTTTTCCATTCTCTTCCCACCTAAAAAGTTGAGAGGAAAACTTTATGGTTTCCCCTCAAGCAATAATTAATTGATTCAGTATTATAATCGATATATCTTGCATAAAAATGATTTATGTAAGTCCACATCTATAATGGACGCAACAGGAACATCCAGCCCTACAGTATGTGAAAAAAAAAGATTCTGGACTTTCTTGGTCCTAAATATGCATTTCAAAATCACAAACATCGGTCTAATGTTTATTTACAGCCGTTATATATAATAAAATCTGCCTAATAGATAAGAAGTACCGTCTCTTCATGTCACTATCAAATATTACATCAAAAGCCTCGACTATTTGTTACTATATATGTATCGACTTATCAACTGAGAGATGGGTGTTAGGTTTTGTTTATTGATTAGCTTGTTTTCGACTGAGCTATATTTGTTACCGTGAACTTTACCCTTTTAAAACAATCCCGATGTATAAAGTATTTATAAACTGAACTCTGATATTTAAAAATGTAGTAAAAAGTAGGTAGCAGAGTATTCCTGAACTTCCAAAATACAGTATAGCTCCATTATGGAATTTATTGCATACTGGCTCCTACAACCCTTTTACAATTTACTTAAAACTGGTTACTGTCTGTATACCATCCTTATACAATATCATTGAATACAGGCTCTTGTCTTTATACCATCCTTCTACAATATATTATATACTGCCTCCTGTCTGTATACCACTTTTATGCAATTTATTAAATACTGGCTCTTATCCTTTAGGCTAAGAGTTTAATAATTTTAAGTAGTTTGTAAAACTCTCTTTGCCAAAGTCACTTATAGATAAGGACAGGTAATTTGTATTTCCAGTGGTAGGTCTTGTCAACTCAGAAAGTACTGTGGCAAAGTAAACCATCAGATATTTGGCGTCTACGTCGGAACACTAAATTCTTACAAACTGGATTCGATAGGAGCTAACTGGCCTTTCCGCAGCTTTCCACGTGGCGTATTAAAACATAATGATCCCCGATCGGTTTCTTTAGTCATTTTACTGGTTTAGGCCAGAGGACGATATTGAAGCTGGTTACGTTTGGTACCTAGGGTGAAGTTCCCCTAAACCTGGTTAGCTTTAACAATTCAAAGGTTTTAATATAAGGGGGGTTTACACGGTCAAACGGTTCGTCGAACGCAGTTCAACAGACAAGTGTTTGAAGTGATGTTCGAACAACCAAATACCCCGTTCACACGTTCGAACATCACTTCAAACATTTGTCTGTCGAACCGCGTTCGACGAGCCGCTTGACCGTGTAAACCCCTTATAGATTAGGTTATAAACCTTGAGGACCGATAAATCAGTGGCAATGTACTTGTCAGGAAGCAACTATCGCGGGTCCGAGTCCACCGCAGGGTGTTAAGAAGGGCATCAAGCTTAAATCGCCCAGTTCCAACCAGTCCGTGTCAGCCCCATTCGTAAGGGAACGCATTGTGACACTTAAAACTGGGCACTTGGAGGTTATGAATCCTGGGAAATCTGCTCCTAGCAAAGATCCAGGGAAACTAGTTGGGCTGCAGGTTTATGGGTATTTCAGGTAGAAATAGTAATTGAGAATCGAACAGAAAACAACACTGGTTCTATAACGGAGTCCATAATGGCAGTAAAATTCTAGCATATTTATAAATATTTAATAAATTTAAACAAATATCTATTTTACCGGTGGTGCTGTGTTAGAGTTGGCATCTTCCCGGGAGAGCTAGATTATTGCCTAATCATTTCTCAACTCGATCTTTATTAATTTCCAAGAATCAAAAAGGAACAAAATACGATTCTTTGAAACAAGAAAAATCACCAATACAAATGGACAGAGCTAAATATAAACACGTGACTCACTGGAGATCACCACCTACGTCATGAAGGAATGACGTCTTTGTTTACAAGTTACTATTTTTGGCACATTTACGTTTTTAAAGGAGGGTAATTAAAACGTTTTTATGGAACATCGTTCTCTATAGCTAGTTATTGTAAGTCTTTTTCGCTCTGAATCGTGACATTACTTACGCGATATGCAATTCTGAAACCCTCTATTTGATTTCTAAAAATGCACTCATTAATGTCGGGAGAGAAAATATATAAATGTTGAGAACGAACACATTATAACCAAATGTAATATCCATAAACGTTACTTTCATACCGAATTTTTATTCAGAGAAAACTTCCTATGAGAAAAATTTTGATAGAGATGAGAAATTTTTTATATTCAATATTCCCGCCTTAGTTATTGATCATCAAATGAGATCGCAATTGCGCCTGCCCAGGCCGTGCTGAAGAGTGACTGCCACATGTCTCTCGGGTGATGATAGTGACTTTGTGTCTAATTTATATTGTGATCTCTACAGGCCCTATATCCTCTAGAATTGTCAATTATATAAGGTAAGAAGCTGCACTTTATATTTATGTTATCTAATACTCATTTGTATCAATGTTAACACTGTGTTATAAGGCAAAATGTCTGTTGGTTATTGGTAACGCGTGGTCTCGTGTTATTCTTGGGGGCCCTTCAGTGAGCATTTTCTGAATGAGGGAAGTTAAGGGAGCGAAGACCCCCTTCAGTGGCACTTGACATTACGTTTTGATACTAGGGCGGAATTGCACGTGTTATTCAGTAATATTTGAAGCCTTTAATTATGTAACTTGGACTCTTGTGATATTTATATAATGTGATGAATCATTTGCTGCGACATTATTCCTGCCATTTTAGAACAGGAACTTGCAAAATGTGTTTTAACCATATCGTAATTGGAGGGTTATAGTAGTAATACTATAAACCCCCAATTGGCCCAACAGACCCTAACTAATAAGAGTACTCTGATCTTGTGTGCAATGAACGTACTGTACATGGTTTTCTTTACGGCAGTATCAATTTATGTATTCAATTTTTTTGTATGCCATTGCTAACGAGTTACTTATGATTTGGTGAATTTCGCCAACAGCAACTAAGGTAAATTTTTAAGAGGTCACCCGTCTCAGTTTGGAAGTGAAATTTTGTTTTTTCTATGGTTATTGGTGTTTTTTTTACCTAATCTAACCCACAGTTCGGTCGGAAATTCCCAACCTTATTTAAAAGCTAGTAATATATGACAGTATTGAAGGTCAGATTCGTTCTAAAAACATCAAGACACCTAAGAACTCTAGACTTACTTACACATCATAAAATAGTCGAGGATGAGACGGGTGTAATTGTAAAAAAAAAAATACTAGATGAAATGCTGATTTATTGTATTAATATACGGTATAATGAATCCCAATAGTTGGGAACTGTCCAGTGTGTGGTACCGCAGTTGTGTTTCCAGCAAGTGTAACGAGAGTGATTTCTTGACAAGTAAATTAATACTGCACTGTGTATAAAAATGCCCTCAGGGCATCAGTTGAGGTTACTTATAAAATACAGTCAGTCACTGGAGACTATAGAAACAACTTGTTTTTCTAGTAGTTGTGATGGACTAAAGCAAAGTAGCCTCTGTAAATGTCATAACCAGCAACCTACCAGAGTAACTAAAGGCTGGTAATATCCAGATACTTTTTAGCAGGACATTATCTGGTATATTTTTCTTAGATATGCTGAGATAGCATTGAACCATACTATTTTAGTCAGGACCTCGCTGAGGGTCTTGAGTATTCACTAAACATATGACTGGTATAGGGTTACCAGTCTAATATGTATCCTGTGACCGTACAGCATTGCACCAGTAACAAAACCAACCTTTGTACAAGAATGAGTCAGTTTAAATGACAGAATACCCAGAACTTGACAGTGAATATATTTAATTAATCTTGAATAACAACTAGGACATTGGAACTTATTGACAACCAGTGTGAAAACCAATGTGACAACCAGTCCCATGGCCTGTAAATTTACACTTGGTGTTTCTATAAGGGAGTTTATAGAGATATACTCTCGGAGCAGGGTTTTTTTTTTTTTATTTTTTTTTTTTTTATTCATGAATAGATACAAATCATATGCCGTAAAGAAACAATTTATTCTAGGAAATGTTGAATTCCTGCTGTAGTTATCCACTTCTCGTAAGCTCTGTGCTGTATGACTATCTAATCATTCCATTCAAGAAGAATGGAATGTGTTGTGTTGTAATTTCTAGAGTACTTTTTAAAGAGTTTTAATTTTTTATTTTAAATTTCAGATTTCATGAACTATAAACTATGGCTATTTTGTAGTAATAAATGTAATGCCTTTTATAAAAACTGTAGGTAGAGTAGTGGAACAAGCAATGTCAGTATGCCCTTTGGATCTTTTTTTAAAAAAGAGAAAACGTCAACCATGAGTAGTAAAGAGGACAAAGCAAAGTTGGGGATGAAGGTGGTGATGGCCCAACAGAATCCTGAGCCTATATATGATCTCAGTGATTGTGGCGTTGTTGACCTTCCTCAAGACACTTTCATCATGTGTAAATTGTTGCAGAAAACTACTTTGCTTCTCAGGAATAATTGGATTTCTTCCTTAGAGAAGGGAGGCAAACTTCAGGACCTTTCCTCTTTAGAAATTCTTGATCTAACTTGTAATAAAATTTCACATTTACCGGACAGCATTGGTAAATTACAAATGTTAAGAGTGTTAAAACTTGGCAGTAACAAATTGAAAACTTTGCCGTCAGCAATTGTAGATTTGAAAAATGTACAAGAACTTTATTTGTCTTCAAACAAATTCTCCAAAGTGCCTCTCTGTGTTTGTGCCTTGCCAAAATTGCGTGTTTTAACACTCACCGGAAACAACATCACTGTGCTGCCCAAAGACTTTTGTGCATTGCAAAGAAGTTTATGTTCCCTTGAAATAGATGTTGACCATTTACAGTCTCCTCTTCCTACAGTTTTATCAGAGGGTGTTGAAGCTCTCATGAAATACTTGTGTCAGATACATGAGACTGAATACATTGGTCTCAGTGAAGAAGTGGAAGAGGAACATGCTGCAGCTGCCTCATCGCAAACTTATAGTGAGTCTGAGGCACTGGAAGATGAATTTACTCGAAACTATATGCGCAAGAAAGATGAACTTCGAAAAGCTCATATGGCTGCAGAAGAAGAGTTTCAGGCTAAAGAGCAGCAGCAGTTGGCAGCTGTACTTAAAGATACAAGTAGTAATAAGAAGTATATTTTGGAAAACCTTTCCCAAACACCTGAGGAAGTGATTGAGTATGAAAAGAAAAAACTGAAAATATTACAAGATCAGTATAATGTAGAAGAAAGTGTCCGCAAAGAACAAGAAGAGCAGTTGTTGGCATACTTAGCATTTGTTGATAACAAGGATTCACTTATGAAAGACTTAAGCACTCAACAAGCAAATTTAGAATTGGAGGTTGAAGAACTTGTTGCTTCGAAAGATAAAGAACGAAAGCGACTGCTGAAGGACCTAACTGATATGGAAAATGAAACTGAAGCAGCTTTAAAGGAGTTAGTTTCAGCAACTGCATATCGAAAGAATGAGGAATTTGTATCATTGCTAAATGAGCAGGAGAAGGAGATGGAGTCTCTTCTTAGTGGCATTGCAGAAGCTTCAGCTGAATTACGACATTCAGAAGTAGTTGCTGCTATGCAAGCAGCATTAATGGAGGAAGTTGCCACTGAAGCTCGTCGTAAGTTGTTCTTGGATGAACAGTCAGTGCGTGTATATACCCTTCTTGAAGAAAATGATCTAGTTAATACTCATTTAGAAGGTGTTATGACAACACGAATGGCAGATCAAGAAGTATGGGCATCAACCTTATTAGAAGATGAATCAGTCCAGGCAGAGGCTTTCAAACTTCTCCTTTTGAAGAATGATTTAAAACGTTGCAACATTTTGAGACAAGTAAGTTCCTTTCTCATTGTGTCACAATATATCATAAAATATTTTAATTAACATTTAATATAATGTTTAGTCATATTGCTGTAGCTGGTATAATGAGAACATCAGTAGTTGATGATAAATTATTCTGGAGGCAAACAGATACTAAATTTGTTTATAAGTAACTTTGGATACATTACCTAGTAGCTGTGTAGAAGTGAACCCAGGATTTTGTGACAGCTGCTGTGAATATCATTTGAGTGTATTCCTGGAATCATACATCCTTATGTTTCATCCTTTATCTTTCTTTATATTTTATTTTGTCATATATAGTTTCAAAACTAATTTTATCAATAGGATCTCGTGAAATATTAATGGTCATTTGCAAGTAATCTGTCTTGCTAAAGTTATTACAAAAATAACTTGGAATAATTATATTTATTGAAGGTATGGATGATTGGGAAGATTTGATAAATTGATTTTATGCTGATTTACTTTCAGATTGGTCAGGTTGAATACGAATTAGCAAGGTTGTCTTCCCTGGAAGTGCGGAAGAGGAAGTATGATGTTAAATATGGCTCAAATACAATGTTGGATCAGCGTGCTACCTTAGCTGGTCTGCTGAAATCCTTGTTGATGGAAAAGAGTGAACGGGAAGCAGAATTGAATACATGGTTTGGTAATATGAGTGAGAGAAGATCATCTGATTGCAGTGATGAAGAGTTTTGGCTTATTCAGTATCAACGCTTACTATCCATGAAACCAGCAGGATTAGCCGAAGCCGAAGAACAATTAGACTCAAGAGTTCGAGATATACTTCGAGATGCTAATGCAGTCGACTTGATTCCTGTCTTTGCGCGCCATTCTATAACTTATTGTCAACTACTAGATATGACTGAGGAGGAGGCTGAACGCATGGGTATTGGGTCAGCTACATACCATAGCTTACAGCGTGCCCTCCAAAATCATTTGGAAAAAGCTAAATTAGAAAGTCCTGAAGCTTCAGCTCCTCCTGAAGGAGACTTGCCTTATGATCAAGAAGCAGATGCTGGAGGTGTAGCAGCTTCTGCTCCAGTACTAGAAGATGATGAAACTGAGCCAACAGCACCTCCATTTGTGGAATCTGAATGCGTTGTATGTCTGAACTCCAGCTGTGAGATAATCTTTTTACCTTGTGGTCATATGTGTGTTTGTGCTAATTGCTGTACTCATCTTGCTATTTGCCCACTGTGTCGGGCACCAATTATTAGCAAAATCTTTAAAAGTTATTAAGGTCAGACTTGTATATATGATACCTTTTACTGTTGTGTTATGCTCACAATGAATGGCTTCTTTATGTTTTTAAGAATTGCTTTGACTTATATATCAGTATATATTAATCCTAAAACCTTGTTAAGTTTTTCAATTTTATATTTTCCACTTGTATGTTTTACAGAGTTGTCAAAAGTTCTAATGAAGTCTTAGTCATATTCTTACAGTTTACATGATTTTAGCTTTTTGTTTTTGTCTTCATGCTTTATTGTCATGGTATACATACAGGGAACTTTATTTCATAAAAAGGAGTAATTTTTATTGAACTATACATATTTCATTATATTGCAAATAATATAAATACTGATTCATATATAATGTTAGATCTTCTATCCTTAGTTCATCCCAGCCTTAGACTTTTGGATATCTGTCTAAAATATTTATGAAATGGGAGCATTATGAATTAGATGGAAAAAGTAAAAAAATGAGTGTTTCTGTCTTACAATTATCATAAATATTCTTTAAAGTTGGAATACATGTAACATTTATTGTTTCCTCATATATCTAATTCCAGTTATCAACTATTTTACATAAAAAATTTTCTTCCTTGCATCCTGCAAAGAAAATTTCTGTCTCAAATTACAACCTTGTGTCCAAATCCACTCATACATATGTAATGCTCTCCATTCGGTATGTCAGAACCATAAAGGAATTTAAAAGCCATTGTCATATCTCCCCTCTTTCTTGTAGCTTCAAATTATATTAAGTTTAACTCATACAGCCTCTCCTCAAAACTGAGAATACATATCTCTTGTCACCAGCTTCATAGGATTTCACAGAACGTTCTCCAATTTAGGTATACAGTATTTCTTTAAGTGCGGATTCCATGAGGGTGCTGCATATTCAAGCGTAGGCCTCGTCTACAAATTTTTCTGAATATTTCATTATTTTCTTTCTCCCACATATTTTTGGAGTGCCTCTCTTGCTATTGTATATGCAAACATTAGCCCTTTTGCACTCTCGTTCATTCTTGTTACTTTACATTTTAAAGTACTGAATCTCGTTTACCACTTGTCTGACTACTTATGCAGACTATTTTGGTCTTCCTGAATTCCTCTCCTGCTATTTTCATATTTTATTTTTCACAGGCTTTTCAGTATGTGCAAGCATTTAGAAGTGGACATAAAAACTGATCCTCGTGGAACACCAAAACTAACTTTTTTCCAGTCAGACATGGCATGTCTTACTCTGACCCTCTGCTCCCTTCCTTTTAAGTTTTTGGATTTCCAAGACATTTCCACCTACTTTTTGCCATGACTTATGTCTTCTTAATGAGTCTTCCTTGTAAGACTATTAAATGCCTTTTGAAATTTTAGGAATATGTAATCTCCCCAGCCCTCTCTTTCTTGTACAATTTTTGCTTATCATAAAATTTTGGTAAATTTGTTAGCATAGACTACCTTCTCAGAACCCAAGTTAAGAGAAATGTTTTCTCAGTAGTTTCTCCATAACTTTGCAAACTATACTAGTCTGAAACAGACTTATATTTTATAGAGCTGTGTCTCTCATTCCTATTTTGAAGACAGGTACATGTTCCCTCGTTGAAAACATCTTGGAATCTCCCCAGATTCCAGAGACTTCTCAAATATGATGCTTAGTGCTACAGATAATAGTGTGTGTGTGCATGCTTGTGTTTACTTATGTCAAATGATGTGGCATCAAGTTATTTAGTTTTTCAAATGATTTCTGGATATTAAGTGTCAGATTACAACTTTATTAACCCCTTGAGGCCAGATTTTGTCATTTTGCGAGCATGTGCACTGGATACACACTTGACCTGGTTGGCGTCAAATTATTATTCAAATTCCGTGGGCTTGTTTCAAATCAAAATGGTCTTTAGAACACTTGCTATGTTTCATGATGCTGTGTGGCATCTTCTCCCCCTCATTTATTCTATAAAGCACTCAGGTTGGGGTGAACGATAGTGTGTAATCCAGCACAGTCGAGGGGGATGTTTTTTCATAGATTGCCCAGCTTTTGAGGGTTAATGTCTGTATTGCTTAGAGTAATTCAAGTTCTCAAATGACATATTATTGCTGGAATATATATATATATATATATATATATATATATATATATATATATATATATATATATATATATATATATATATATATATATATATATATATATATATATATATATATATATATATATATATATATATATATATATACCTTTGGGCTGGCAAAGTCTAGATACTATTAGAATGAATTTGTGAATGCAGTATAGGCCATATGCATTAGCTTATTATTCTCCTCAAATTGTTACTATATCTACTAGGTTATGGATACAGTATTGTTGTGTAACATGTCATAATTTTTGTTTTTATGGTCATTACATACTTTCACTACTGTCAATTGAATTGGGAGTATTCCAAGTAAATGACTATATTTTTATTCTTATGTATTTGTCATTCTTTGGAAATCAATTTGTGTTGCTGATATAATAAGTCATTGGATTTAGCATTGATTATTGATCTACCCACATGTTATACTGTTTTGTGGAAAATGCAGTATATATATATATATATATATATATATATATATATATATATATATATATATATATATATATATATATATATATATATATTAAATTTTTGTTTTTTTAGGCATCATATTTGAGTTACATCCTTAATACAATTGTGTACATTTGCAGGCAGTATGTAGACGTTACAGTGCATGTATATTTTTTCTTATGATATCTGTTCATTTATAAGTTACTCCTTACTGAAGAAGAGTCATGTTGGATGGGTATAATATTTTAATTATACTACTTAAACTCTGATATTTTTAAATTTTTCACATATTCTCAAGGAGCTATCGAGTAATGGGGTATATACTTTCCGAGTAGTTGCGGAAGTTGTGCATCATGAGTTATGTCAACCATATATATTGTGTATGACTATTGTTGAATCATATACATATTAGAAAATAATTAGATGACTGTATTTTATGATATATATATATATATATATATATATATATATATATATATATATTATATATATATATATATATATATATATGCAGTAAATATATGGGGTCTCCATATTTTGTCAGGGTTCCGTTCCTGACAGCTGATTTAACACGAATTTTGGCTTAAGTCAGAACACACCTATAATTCGAACTTAGGTCCCCACTAATGCTAAAAGTAAATACAGTGCTCTAAAACATAAACAAATATTCCATGTTATTAATCTAAGACATAAATATAGTAATCCTACACTAAGCAGTATTGCTTACCTTTACTACTGTTGATGGCTTGCATCTGGATAACTGGATAACTTCAGGCCCTATATCCAACTTAGGGTCGAACAGCTTAACATCAGCAAATGTGCTCAAGTACATGTGGGTAACGCTTCTTCTTCCCTCCTCTTTCCCATTTTCATGGCATTAAATAATCTGTGTGCTCTCTCCTGAATCAACAAGAGGCTCACTGGGATGCGCCATCATTGCTGGTCATCCAGCCAAAAATCTTACATCTTGATGTTGAAAATATGCATCCACAGCAAATGAGCGAACGAGAGAGTGAGAAGCACAGCCTTTATAACGGCACCTCTCTTAAAAATGCATTCTTATTGTTTGGTTTCCAAAATTTAAATTTGGTAATTTTGTAAATAGATTGAATCTAATTCCTTCAAATAACCAAATACATAAACAATTGAATAAATAAAACCATTAACTTGATATATACGTATACTGTACAGCAATGTCTTGTGACTACTCTTCTGCCAACCTCAACAGACATGCAATCTGATATTATGGAGAGAATGGAAAAAATGCTAAGTACGTGGATGAGCATTAAGAATAAACAGCAAACAAACTTGCCATATAATATCGTCAGGGAAAAAGCGTGCGAGAGCACATCAGCTGATACGGAGGCAGCAAAACGTTTGCAGATACCTCCCGCATCATCCTCCTCTTCTACCGCTTAAGTTACGTGCTCACCGCCACCGTACACGTCCCAGTGTAAGCCTGTTGCCCACCACATAATAGAGTATATTAATTTGCTTGCTGTACAGTAAATCTGAATATCTTTTTAATAAAAGTAGCTACAGTACAGGTCTTTCTGCTCTGTTATGTACTTGTAAAATATGTTTTACTTATCTTATATCTTTGGCATAGTGTGTCTATGTACGGTTGTGAAACGTATCTATGCCCATTATCATTGTTTCTTATGGAAAATGACTCGTTACATTATGCGATTTTTACGTTACACATCACTTCCGAGAACTTATCT
>JAXCGZ010005793.1:65000-127500 GCA_037179515.1 Halocaridina rubra
TATTCTGACTGTGATTTCATCCATCTTGCTGTTTTGGATTTTACAATTTTTTATATATATATATATATATATATATATATATATATATATATATATATATATATATATATATATATATATATATATATATATATATATATATACACTACCTATTTGCATGAATGTAGATGAGAATGTCCAATTGTATCGTATCCTGTATATAGTTCACTTTATCTTTCTGATATAAGTATAAAATGTCGTCTGTTAGTCAAGTCATATTAATATTTTAACATTATTAAGTAGAGAGAAATAGATAGACAGTATATGTGCCTTTCAACATATATGAAATGGGAGAGGTTCAAGCGAGAACAGTTCGTACGAATTTCAGTAAATTTGGCAATGCATTCGCAGTTAGAATGTGTAGCTGCTCTATTTCCATGCAGTTTCTATATAAAACGCCATTGTTATTGTAATGTTAAAACAAACTGTCTATCTGTAGTTTTTCAGTATCACTTTAATGTATTATACAACATTTTTATATTTTTATTTTTTACTCATTGTTTTTTCTCAAGCATATGTGTTTTTCTTCATATTTCAAGTATTATGTTCGTTATACATAATTTTAATTGCCTATAATGTTTTTTGTAGGAATATAATGTATATATAATATATGTGCTGGGATGGTAAAGTGTTATCATATGAACGGTCACTGCCTTTTTATTTAACCCTGATCCTTTTAATTTTTTTTCTTGTTTCACATGTTAATCAAATTTTTCTGGTTTAGATCAATGGTTTTCAACTTTGGGTCCATGGGAAGAAATGAAGGGGGCATGGCATTATTTTTTTTTTTTCTGAATTCTTAACAGGTTATTTAAAGGCATTCTCTTCATATGTTTTATTTTTCGACGTTATTTATAGGGGGGAAACTGTAGAGAATGGAATGGTGGGCTTTAGCATTCTGAATATTCCTGAAGGGGGAAAGGGAGTGATAAAGGTTGAAAACTACTGGTTTAGGTATGTAAGTACTTTCTTTTGTATTTTCTAATTATCCTTTATACATTGTTACATATGCATGTAGTATTTTATTGGAATATATATGTGGGGATGGCAAATATGATACCATTTTAATGGTCACTGCCTTTTTATGGAACTGAATTATTTTTTTAATTTTCACATGTTAATCAAATATTTATGCTTTAAGTATATTATTATATCTTCATTGTATCTTATTCATATAGAGAAAATTTGGATAAACTGGAGAAGATGCACCTCAGCACCGTCAACTGGAGAAAACACTCCTCACAATTGGCCAACTGGAGATAATGCATCTCATAATTAAGTAACTGGAGATAGAGCACCTTTAGTTAGGTTAGGTTGTGTTTAGATATCTCCAGTTGGTCAATCATAAGGAGTGCCCTCTCAAGTTCACTGCACTGAGGTGCATCTTCTCCAGTTTATCCGAAAATTCAGTATTTAAACAGTGAATGAAAAACATATAAGAATTATTAATACTGCACAGTACTATATACTCGTATATTTACAGTGTTTGAAGAAAATTTGCTACTTTAGCAATATAGTGAGACTTTTGTAACTTTAAATTATGATGAAAATTAGAGTTTATTAAACGTATCGCATTCTCGCTGCGCGTTTCATACTTAATCATTTACTAACGAAGGTCAACACTTGGGATTGAGATTACTACCAAAGAGGACATGACTTTTTCAATAATTATGATAGTGATATACATGATTGCACATGACTTCAGTTTGTACTCAGTGTTAAAATTTAACCTATGTTCTAGTACAAACATGTAAATTTTGGTAGTATACAATAAATTTCCCCATCATTTGAAAACGTTGCAGTTTGTGACTTTGCAATAGGTTTATGCCATGAAAAAAAATGCGTCTTGATTGCTTGATAAAAAGGCTTTAACTGCTTTTTACAGCACAAATAAGATATTTTTCATCTTAATTTGGGCCAAGCATTCTCTTCAAAATTGTCCAATTTACTTACATACTGTAATATTTTTAGCTACAGCAGTTGTATACTGGTATTTTTTTTTTTTTTAATGTTTTATTTATTTTCTTTATTTGAATACTACTAGTATGCAACTGCTGTATCTAAAAATATAATGTAAGTACAGTGGACATTTTTAAAATAAATGCCTTGCCCAAATTAAGATGGAAAATATCTTATTAGGCCAGGATGATCATACAAGTTGCCCATATGTGATTTACAGCATAGCATATACAATTCATCCCTTAGAAACACCTTATCTAGTTTTCAGTCATTCTCTGAATCCTTTATTTTAAATCTAACTTAAAGTTCGGACAAACTTAGGTTTAGCAGAGTAGATAATATTTTCTTTCCTCTGCTTTTTCTGATCCAGCAGGAGAAATACTGAGTTTTTGTGAACTAAGTTTAATTGTTTTGAGCCTTAAGGGGCTGGTGATGTAAATATGTTGCAGCCAAGAGATAGGCGAGTGTTGTATATTTTCATAAGAGCCCTTTGTTTAGTAGTTGGAGTGATCATGATTTCCCAACGTATTTTGCATTATCAAAGAAAAACCTCAATAAGCAATAAACATGCCGAATATCACATATATTAATATTTGATTACTATTTTTTTTTTTTTTTTTTTCTGGTCTGGTCCCATGGCTTTCGGGCAGCCATATGCATTCCCTGTGTATTTCCAACACACCAAAACCCAATGAGAGATTCAGTAGCTAATATCTTTGGACTTATATCACTATTTTACATCACCTTTTTGGAACTCTCGGCCCTGGCAGTCAAGAATACTTTACCATTCCTTTAAGGCTTAAGAGAGTTTGCATTCCAGAACATAAAGAATTAATTATCTTCTGCCTGTGTTTTTAGAGGTTTCAGTAGAATAAAGTTAAAATTAATTGTAGTGGGCTCCAAATATAGTTGTCAAAACACAAAAGAAGGAAAATGGACTTATTGATTTCTTTTGAAGGAACATGGCTTTTATTTAAAGTTCCAGAAAAAAATTAAAGCATTAATTCCTCCATAACTCAGTCTTTATAATTCTGTAGTATATACTGTAAGGACAAATATTCTATAGTCATTGATACATTTCATTGCAGATTCTGCATATAATAAATATTTGTAATTACTCTATGGCATGCACTTAAGCCCAACTTGTTTGGAAGGAAAGTACAGTAAGTACATATTATAGAGCTTAGAATTTTATATAAAAAAAAAATACTGGCTGGACTAGTCAGTGTTTTGTTCTATGAGTGAAGTACATTCTTTGTAGAAGGAATAAGTTACTTAAAGGAGTATTGACAATTTTGCCGGTTTATTCGGGTTACATTAATTCTTTTTGGCCTAGGTAGCACACTACGCCCATTTTTTTTTTTTTTTTTTTTTTTGTAGGTCAGTTCAGTCTTGTTTTTTTTTCTTTTATTATGACAATTTATTTTTTTTAATCTTTCCGTAATGTGACTTATATAGTTAATAAAGATTGAAAGCCTCGTTTTGAGTTTTATAGTGTATTTGTTTATCACCTATATAGTTAATAAATTTTTAAAACCTGGTTTTGAGTTTTATAGTAGTGTATTTGTGTTTATCACTTATATAATGTAATTCTGCTTTATTTCAAGTTATCATATGCTAGGTCAGTATATTTTTAATATCCTTGTAAAATTTAGAAATCTATGTAACCAAAATACAGCACAGTATACATTTGCCCTTTTGTTGAAGTGGTGTTTTTAGTTATAGCTACTGTGTGCAGCACCCTATATATTAGCGGAGAAGTGTTATAATGCATCCTTTTGAAAAGTAAAAATAATTCAGGATTTTCAGTGTTTTTATAAAGTTCAGTATACTGTTAGCCTTTAGTAATGATGAAGTGTGTTACAATAATGCAGTTCTCATTGATAACATAAAACAGTTACTGTCATACATACAAAAGGCTTTTTGCCATAATTTTTGTGTTGTTTTATGTCTCTATGCTTTCGTCACTATTATTATGTGAACTGCATAGATAATGTGAGTTTCTTTGTTGAAGAATATCATTGTGGATAGATTATAAAAATTCTCAAATCTGGATTAGTTATTGACTCACACTGAGTATGTGTCGTCAATTTTATTTCAAAATTTTGTATCTCCATTTACTGACATTTAAATATTAGCTTTTTTACAATATATCTCTACAAGTTATTGAAAGACTAGAATATCACCTATATATAATTGGTGCAAAAATTATATTAAATATTATGTGTATAATTTACTCGATTAAATAAAAGCTGTATTTGATATAAATTAATGGTTTGTTTATTTTATACCTAAGTTTGAGTAATTATCACCTTAGTTTTCATTTTTATTGTTAATGAGCATATACTGGTATGTGTTGAGAGCTCATGTGAATCTTGTAACCACAAAAATCTCAGAATGAGTCTCCTTGAAAGCATTTTGGGTCATCGTTAAGATAAGACTGCCCATACATGTAGTCTAGGAAATAGTTATGCGAGGATAGACTATGTGTGTTATCAGTATGCTCATAAACAGCTATAATACTGTGGTACTAGTGAAGATTTATATAGCTGTTCTTTTAGGTGTTTTGGATATTGCATGTAGTTGTCTGCTTACACCCTCTGATGGTTCTAAGCGAATGGTTATGTGTTCATAATATTTATGCAAAAATTACCATTTGGGGGTATTGGATGCTGTATTATAACAATCAATCATATTGATTGTTTTTTTGTTTTTTTAAGCCTTGACTACTCCATTTTTTGAGTTCATTATTGTTATAAAATGTTATCAATATTTTCGTAGAAATAATAGGAATATGAAACATCTTACTTTCTTTACATGTATTGGCTAGTCATGCTTGGCTGTGTGACATTGATGTCATTATCTGAGGGGGAACGAGGTAGCCGGAGGTGTAGATTTCTTGACAACCATTGTTTGTCTTTTTTTCTCTTCTTAAATTTCACGATACTAGCAAAATGCATTGTGTACCATTCCTTCAGTTTTTTCGTTATGAACAACCTATTAATCTTTCTCCTAATACATTTAGTATTTATTTATGTTTACTGTTTCATAATTTCTTAATTTATTTTAAACTTTATCTTTCTATAGACATGTATTGATATCAAATCGTGGCTATATATTTATTTCTTCTCACATTTTTCTGCCAACTCTTCCGTAAATGATTCCAGAGCACCTGTCCCTCAATCTTTACCCCTCTCTAACCTTATGCCCTCTCTTATCCTTTCTTCACACAAAGTTCATAAGGTTCTTCGCTCGCTAAAGACGAACAAGGCATGTGGTCCCGATGGTCTCCCTGCAATGTTCCTTAAGGAGTTTGTAGATGAACTGGCTCTCGTGTTTTGCAGACTTTTTTGCCTCTTTTTGTCAACCGTATCTATCCTTCATCTTGGAAGCATGCTCTAGTGCAACCTGTTCCTAAGAAAGGTGACCATTCTATTCCTTCAAACTGCCGACCTATTGCCCTAACCTCTTCTAACGCTAAAGTTTTCGAAACTTTGCTCAATTCTCACCAGTATGGCTTCTGCAAGGCAAGATTCACTGGTGACCTCCTGTCGTACTCACAACCTTCATCTGTTACTCTTTAGTTAAATTCAATGCCTCCAAGACAGTTTCTGGCTATCTCTTTATCTTCTCCTCTTGATAACCCTATTGTCTTCGAAAGTAACGAAATTTACCCTCTTAACTCTTATCAACATATTAGGAATCCATATAGCCTCTAACTCGTCTTTGAGGAATCAAGTCCAAATTTCTAAATCTTCATCGAAAAAATTGGGGGTTTTGTTGTTTCGTTTTCGTCATTACTTTTCCTCTTTGCAGTTACTTAAAATTTACAAAGGTCTTATCCGTCCCTGCTTATGGCTCAGTCGGTAGTGTCTCCGACTCTGAGGCGTCAGGTCGAGGGTTCGCGCCCCGCCACGGTCTGAGGTTAGCAAAGGCATGCACTCTGCGTAAGGATTACATCTGCCAAAACAAGTCCTTCGCAAGAAGGCAACCGTCCTAGCCCTTGGTTGATAAGGGAGTCCGTGACGTAAAACCGGAACTTATCCGTCCCTGCTTAGAATACTGCTCACATCTGGGGTGCTTTTTCTTATACTTATCTTCTTGATAGGGTTGAATCTAAGGCAGTTATACTCATTAATGATCCTTCTCTTACTTCTAATATGAATTCTCTCTCTCTTCGCCGTAAGGTATCTTCCCTTTCGCTATTCTATCGCTACTACTTCCATTGCTGCTCTGATGAGTTGGCGAGTTGTATCCCTCCCCCACTGCTGAGGCCGTATAACACTCGCCAAGCGGCCTCATCTCACAGGTACTGTGTGGAGATTTGTAGCTTGCTTCTTCCCATCTACCTCCAGACTCTGGAACTCTCTTCCTCCTGTCTTTCCTAATTCTTATGACCTTTCATCCTTCAAAAAGCAGAAGCAGATCTATCGTCATCTCAGAGCCTAATCCTCCATATCTCTGGGTCCTCTGTACTTACTGTTTTTTTCTGTCTGTCATTTTCCTTTGTGTAACATTACCTCATCTCTGCCTTGTCCTTAACCTTTTTCTTTTCCTTCGTCTTGGTATTTTCTCTTGCCTGCCTGTCCCAGTGTTACACTCATAAAAAAAAATAACTTTGGGGAATCCTTTGTCATTGCCCTTCATATCTCTAAGGCTTTTGACAGTCTGGCACAAGGCTCTGTTGGCCAAAACTCCCTGCCTATGGCTTTACCCCTTCTCTCTGTTCTGTGATTTCCAGTTTTCTTTCTGACCGTTTTATATCTGTACTTGTTGACGATGCAACCTCTAGCCCATTCCATCTTACCAGTGGTGTTCCAGAGGGTTCTGTTCTTTCACCTACTCTGTTCCTTCTCTTCAATAATGATCTACAATCCCCATCTTCCTCTTTTCTTCACACCTTTGCCGGCAATTCTACCTTTCACTTTTCCTCTGCCTTATCTTCTCAACCTTCATCTGCTACTTGTAATCAGACTCGTATCACTCTCTTCCACTCTCAGCTCCGATTTGCAGAGAGTATCTAAGTGGAGCACCCAAAATTTAGTTAAATTTAATGCCTCCAAGACACAGTGTCTGGCTATCTCTTTTTCTTCTTCTCCTCCTGATAGCCTTATTGTCTTCGAAACTTAACAAATTTTACCCTCTTAATTCTGTCAACATATTAGGAATCAATATATCCTCTAGCTTGTCTTGGAGGAATCACATATTGCAAATTTCTAAATCTGCATCCAAAAAATTGTGGGTTCTGTTTTGTTATCGTCAAGAATTTTCCTTTTTACAATTGCTTATAATCTGTAAAGGTCTCATCCGTCCCTACTTGGAATACTTTCTCATTGCCGTAAGGTATCATCCCTTTCTCTTTTCTATTGCAACTACTTCCATCGCTGCTCCGATGAGTTAGCGAGTTGCCTTCCTTCCCCGCTGCCGAGGCTACTTAACACTCGCCAAGCATCCTTGTCTCACTGGTACTGTGTGGAGATTTATATAGCTCGGGGGATAGGTCGGTGCAGCGATCTCTTCTTCCCATCAACCTCCCGACTCTGGAACTCTCATCCTCCTTCTGTCTTTCCAAATTCTTATAACTTATCTTCCTTTAAAAAGCAGATCTATCATCATCTCAGGGCCTAATCCTCCATATCTCTAGGTCCTCAGTACTTGGACAATTTTTCAGTTTATCCTTTTCCTTTGTGTATCATTACCTTGTTTCTACCTTGTCCATATTCTTTTTCTTTTCCTTAGTCTTAATGTTTTCTCGTGCCTGGGCCTGGCAGTTTTTTTTTTTGCCTGTCCCAGTGCCACGCTCATAAAAAAAAAATATGGTAAGATCCAGTACTTTTATGCTGCATACTTCCACAGGAATATTATGTAGGAAATTTTACTAGACACTTCTTGAAACTTTTCAGAGTTATGGCATATAATGTAAGTAAAGCCATGAGGAAATTTATACAAAGTTGTTTATTGGAGGCAGAAATGATTGTATTATTAATTTGTCAACATTACTTCTTCTGACTTGTGTTAAGTAATTTACTTTTGTATTTTCATTTGCAGTGTTTAGTGATCACAGGCGCATGGTTGTCGGATATTAGAAATGGAACCTGGTATTTCGAGTGAAACAAAGGAAGAGAATATTGTTGATCTGGAAAATGATGATGATGATGATGACGATGACATGGAAGTAGAAGTAAAAGACGAAATAAAAGAAGAAAATGATCAGTCTGCAGGTACTAAAAAGAAGAAAAAGAAAAAGGAAAACTTTATGATCTTTGTGGGAAACCTTCCATTTGAGTAAGTTCCTATAAATATGCTTATTTTTTTAGTCTTTATACCAAATTGTAAGGATCAAGTCTGTGTTACATAGAAAGTTTTAACATTCTTTCTATGGTTAGGGATAATTATTTCTCTGCAAAATTCAGGAGGGAAACTGTGTAAATCTTTAGATTTCTAGAGTGAAAAGGAGGATTTAAGAGACATGTAGAAGCTTTAATATCCAACTTCAATATTTCTAGTGAGTTGCAGTTTTGATAACTGGAAGAATAAGTTTAGACTTATTTCAGTAATTGCATACAACCAATTTTAATCACTTAAAAACCTGTTGATAAAAGTTATGTGTGCTTATCACATAAAGGAATTGGTATATCTGAAATATTTATTTATTTATACAGTGCTATGAATTTATTCCACTGTGATAAATACACGTGTGGGCGTTATCAGATGTCTTTATGTGGTTCAGTGCATCAATTTCGTTCTTGGCCTAATATACATCCATCCCAAAACACAGGAGAAAGTTCCTGGGGTTTTGTATTGGCCATTCTGTTAGATGAAGCATTTGAAGAAGGAGATGTCACAGTTCTTCTGTGAGCAGAATGGGTAATGCAAAACCAGGTTGCCATGATGTCATATTGTAGAATATGAAAATAACTATGAAAATACAGCTGAAAAGATGATGGAGAGAGTGAGAGAGTAGGATGCTTTCGTCTGTTGAGGAAAACCAATAGTACTGTAGAAGCAGTCTGCAAGGGTTCTTTGGTAATTTTGCTCCAACATAACATGCAAGAAATAATCTTGGCATGTTGAATAATACATAATCAAGACATTTTTTTCATATAAAATGAACGTATTCGAACATTTAATCAAGGACTATATTAACATAAGAAAACATTAGTCTTATGCTTTTAAAATAAGTTAATGAGAAAAATTTCCACAGTGTTACTAAAGTAATTAAATATAACATATATAAATATTATAAGCATCTCAATACAAACACAATGAAATAATAATGATTAAGGCATTATCAATACTTATTAGTTCATTTGCAGTTAGTAAGATTATAATGAGTCGGGGTCATTTCTAGAGCTGTAAGGTTAATCAGATGATATGCCTTAGACAAGCTGAATAAATATCTTTCAGGCTATATGAGAAATATACCTTTCAGAGGGTCCACCAACAGAGGATATATTTCTTTTGAAAATTACTTGTGAAATATGAAGATTAGTAAATTACTGTGCTTAATTGCTTCCTTCACTGCATATATTTATATATCTTACATTGATCAAGTAAAAGATATCATATAACAGTCTTCTCAAGTATGGTGTGAAAATAAACCTAAATTAGAAAAATCTGTTTTATCTATACACAAACTCTCCAGCCCCCCCCCCCCCCCCGTAAATGGGATGGCTAAGTAAGAGAACACTCCCGTTTCCTAAGAGGCCCACTGTCTTCTCACAAACATGCTACTGATTGACTCCGTTTTACTTAGTCATTCCATAATGCACATTCAGACCCCAATTACTAGGGCTCTGGTTGATATTTCCTATCAGAACCCTCTCATATGCCTTTACAATACACCCCTTGCTCCACTTTATACAGTATTGTTAACTTCCAATACACTTAGGGAAACTCAGAGGATGTCTTCCTCTCTCCAGCTGCTGGAAAAGTAAGAAGAAAATGCTGAGTAAGAGAAAATTAACTTTGAGAGCCAGAGGACGCTCAACTCGTCACTTGGTTAAAACCCACCATCATACAATTAGAAATATAAATTTTAGTATTAGTATGTCATTATCACTTGTGTTTAATGGTATATATCAAATGTATATATATTTTATGTATGTATTACAGTGCTGGCGAAGAAGATATAAGGCAACATTTTAAGGAACTTGAGAGTCACATCGAGACAGTTTCTCTTCACTCATACCCTAGCGGAAGGTCTCGTGGATGTTGTTTTATCGAATTTAAAGATAAAGTTGGATATCAAGTAAGCTGTTTTTGTAAAGTTTTTTGACTAATGAACTTACCTCTTAATATAAACAGTATATTTTATTTTCTTTGTAAAATTTCATTAAAAGTATCAGTTATTATTGATACATTTTATCTGTAACATAGCTTTGATACATTGTCTACTCGAACAGAAATTCAAGGAATCTCAGATTGCTTCCACAATTCTGGAGCTGTATACTTATTTATGCCACAAAAACATATCTCATACCCATTTATATGTACAGTATATGTATTTTGGTTAATGAGTGTTATACGATATTAGTGCTGTCTTGAAAACTTTCCAGAGTACAGATATCTTGGTGTTTGTATGTACAGGCGTATAATTATTTTTTCATCCTTTAGTGTCATCATTACGAAAGCTAATATTATTCATACTTATTGCAACTTACCACTGATGCATGAGAAGAAATTTAGAGATGGAGGAATTACCTGGCTCCTAGCTACTCTAACCCTTCTAATAGTTTCACCCTAGGTACCTGCCTCCATCTCTCTTATCACTTTTGTTAGTTTTCTTCAACATGCAGAGCCTATGATGGTAGTACTCATTTTCTAAACCCATACATGTTTATGTAATTTTTGGGTAAAATCAATGTGCTTGCTCTAGCAACTGAGCTGGATTAAATAATAATTTCATTGAAGTTTAGAAATAGTTTTGTTAATTTTTTGAAAATAGCTCTTAACAATTGGAGTAACTGCCTGCTAACGTCTGTGCTAAAAGTCAATAGGAAGTTAAAATGAACTAAGAAAAGTGTCATAAACAGTGTTATTCTAGCTGGATAAAATAGTAATTTTTTTAATCTATTTATTTTTCATAATTTTATGAATATAGGTTGTTACAAATGCTCAAAATCAGTTTGCTGTTAGACATTTAAACAATTAAAAAAATCACAGCTATGGAAGGTGAGCTTATTATTATTAATATTGTAGAACATCAACAGTAAATATTCAAGAAGAGTAAAGCCCCGAAAGTAGTTGGTTATTTATAACTTCAGCTTATAATTATTATTATTATTTTTATTATATTGCTTAAGCTAATGTTCATATTTTGTATTATATAAAAGATGGCAGTCCTTCCTTGAGTAAGTCGAGGCCCTCTGTTTATGTTACAATATTATTATTATTCCTACTGCTACTTCTTTTACTGCTGGTACTTCAACAGTGTATACTATCTATATTCACTGCTTCATAGTTTACATTGCACTAGTAGTATATGTACGCGATTATGAGCACTACTGGTGCAAGTCATCCCTGGCAGGCAAAATGTCCGCCTCCTAGCGAGTAAAGGTCATACAGTCCATGTACACACAGGATCGCATTAGTTTAGGTTATGTTAGGTTAGGTTATATTTTCTTGTAAATTCTGTTATTAGCTAAAAATTCAGGAGACAGACTTTTCTGGTTATCTGGCAATATTACTACATAGTGTACATAATGCCAAGATAAACAATACCAGTGCGTATAGTCGCAGCTTCAAGAGTGAGGTGTGTAGAATTAATATGTAAGTGTGCCCCTAGTTTTATATTTGAAAACAAAAAAATTATCATGGTTGGAGAAAAACTAATACACAACTAGGCGTTGTAGAAGGTATCTTTAAATTTAATGATTCAAAAAGTCACAAAGGACAATGTTCCTCTGTTGCACCTTAGTCCCACCTACCCTACTCTTAGTGAGAATGATGATGGAATGAACACTAAATTGGAAATGCAGATGTAATGGTATGTTGATGCCATAAATACAGACCTGTGTAGTGTGTTTAGATAGGACCAGTTGCTCTTTTATTTTATTTTTTTTTTATCACACAATGGTCATTTAGTGCTGTCTGAAGCTGTACATTAGTTTGGTAGACTATCGAGACTGACAAACTTCAGATTTAGTGATTTCTTAAATCTTTCAATCACATAATGGTAGAGATTAAATCCCTTTAGTATTATCAATAGTATGACAATCTCTGTTGTTAGAAGTTATTGAACTTCTTAATAAGAGTTTTCCTAGAAGTATAGTATTAATGAAAAGTTTGTTTGGTGCTGATGTTCTTCCCTAAGCTTCCTTGCTGAACAGCCCCAAACCCCTCAGTAAGACTACCGTTCACAGTCTTTATTACAGAGCTCATAGGGAGTGTGTTTTGTGTTGGTGACATATGGGGTTATGTTCCACAATACTCAACCTTTGATTTAACAGACTACTGGTGGGGGGATCTCAGACCATTAAATCCGATTGTCCGTTGTTTCTGGCAGGGGGTCTGGAGTGGCAACAAATACCTTATGAAAAGAGGAGGAGTACTACTTTTAATCAAGCTCAATATCCAATGTAAAATACCTGTACACTGTAAATGTAATGAATTAAATTTTTTAAATTTGTGAGTGTGAGAGAGAGATTTAGTTACCTTTAAGCATACCCCTATTAATGCTTTCCTTTAATATATATATATATATATATATATATATATATATATATATATATATATATATATATATTATTATTTGTATTATTAGTAGTATTGTGATACACGGAGCTAATGTTAGCCCAAATTGCTTTCTCTCGAAGCAGTGGCTCTTGTCCAGTGGTGCTATAACTGAAAAATACTAAATCTGCTGCTCCAGATTTTGTCTGTTAAATTGAGGGTTGAGTGTATGTGTTTTCTGGAGTGATCCCAAATGGTCATGGTAAATTAATTCCACTTTTAGGTTATGATAGATGAAAAATAGAAATATGAGTAAGAAATGTATGGAAATTCTCCTCAGAAATAATTTTTTCTCGTCATAACAGTTGTAGAAGAGGTGATGATAAGGATGATATGAAGAAACACTTCTGTAATGGATGTTTACTGTAGTTTTATTTAGCTTTATGGGAGTATATTGGTGTTTCAGTGATAAACAGAAAATTTTCATCATGAATATGCTAACAAAGAATTATTTGGAGACAACTGGGGACTTGGTTATTGATCATGTTACTTCTATAGCTAGAGTATTTAAATGATCAAATATCTTTATGTAAATTTTAACTTGGTATATTGACTACATTTCAGAAATCGCTTAAGTTTAATATGACCAAGATTAATGAACGACTTATTCGAGTGGAGCATAAAATAACGAGAAATTGGGATCAAAAAAGAGAGAAGCTCATCGCCAAACAAACTAAAAAGATCTTGGACCGAAAAAAGAAGTCAAAGGGTAATCAGTGGAAATTGAAAAGAATATCAAATAAACTGAAAAAATGGAAGTAGAGAGTCAGTAATGTAAAACAAATATTTTTTGGTTTTTGTTTATTATTAACTGCATAAGCCACATTTGCTCTAATACAGTTGTCATTTCATCCATGCATTTTAAAGTGTGTACTATTAATATTGAAAAAGGTTCATCAGGTTGTACTATTGCTTAGTAGAAGAAATAAGCTTTTGGCCTTGGTTAGCATTTACTATTCAGTTAAACAATGCAGCTGCAGCAATATTTATATTTAACCACAGATTATGGCTTTTAGAACTGATGAAGTGTTACAGCTAGCTCTGCCCTTTAACTTTTCAAGTTTTTTTTTATTCTTATTAATAGTGTATATATAATTCCTCCTAAGAGATGGGGTACAAAATGGCAATGTTTTGTCATCTCCATCTTCTTTCTACCATTCCTCACAAACTTTGAAAATTTGGAATATCCTGTTCTGAAATTTAATTTGACCTTTTTACCCAATCAAAGTGCATTACCTTTTAAAAAGCTTATTCTGATTAACGAAAACTTGTCCTCATTAGTTAAAATAATACATGTGAACGAGGGATACTGTGTTGTACTGTCAGCAACAATCCTTGAGCCTCAGTTACGTCTGTATAAATAATTATTTTTCACATGCTAGCATCTGCAGAAAGTAGCAGGTTGATCCAATACAGAAACAATCACCAGATCCCACTGGGGTGATCTCAGTCAGATACCAACTCTTCTTTAGTTGGTGAGAGACATGTACAAAATACAGAGATTGAAAAATGAAATGCTTTGTAGAGATGTTTTTACAATAGCGAACTTTCATTTTCCACAGAAAGCATTTTCAAGATATGAGAATAGTCTCCTGTTGTAAAGCTCTCCTTTGCTTGTGCTCGCTGATGTTGCATCATTTGATAATAGCACCTTGGCTCTGCCCTTGCTTCGCCTTCAGGTTGGGTTTTGCTGACATGTATTAAAGGGTTATCTCCTGTATGAGATCTACTCCTTGGATACCACCTGGAGTCTGACTATTTATAAGTTATCCTAGTTACATCTAATCTTATTTGACTCTTCAGTATATTCTTATTAGAGGAGTCCGCTGTAGTAAAGCTTTTATTTCCTTTGCTGAATTAATTAAGAGTCCTATTGCCATTCTAAAGTTTAATTTCTAAAATTTGCTAATGTTTAAGTGGTAAACCTAGTATCAGAGTAGTAGTAGAAGGAAAGGATCAGAGGACTGCTATACTAAAAATATATTGAATAGTCAAATAAAATAGATATTACTAGGATAACTAATAATGTTAATAGTCAGGTTCTTTTAGGTTCTTTTTATGGTGGGGAGGATAAAGTTGGAAGTAATGCAGATGACACAGCTCATCCAAGAGGTAGATATCAAATAAGAGAATCCTCTTAATACCAGAGACCAGCACTTCCTTAAATGGAGGGGTAAAACTGGAGGGTTTTCTTAATGTGAGGCAACAACACAACAGACTTCATTGATATATATATGTAATGCTTTTAGAGGAAAACTGTGTAATTAATCAGTAAACCCTTCTATTCCCGTATGGGTCTTTTTTTTCCTATTCAAGAAACTGTTACAAAATTGTAAATATTAGTTAACATCACATGAGTGAGTGTTAGTACCCAGTTAGTTGGGAGCTGTGAAATCTGTTGAAAATTTAGGCCTCAATGTCACGTGCTTTTTTTTTTTTTTTTTTTCCATTGTGAGCTTTGTGACTGAATTTAGTTTTTCTTATATTTTTTTTCAGTATATGTGGTAAAATGTTTCTACTGCACTGGGTATAATGAGCACAAAGACAAAAGTAACTTTTTATGACTTTTCATACAAGTGCGAGAGCATATATATACAGAACAAATTTCTTTATAGTACAATTTCACAATTTTTGTTCAATGAATCCCAAAACATTGAACTATATGTAGACACATCTATAATGGCTGTACTCCCTCCTGGAGGGATGGTGGCTGAATCAAAGCACATTTACAAGAAGACCCACTTCACATTCTAACTCATTTGAGATACAGTTACAATACTTCTACTCCAACCTGCTACGTGGGTCATGCAGTAAGAGCAGGCACAGAAATAACCCTTTGGCTCACATCATCTCTACCCATCACTCTCTCATGCACTTTTTCACTGCTCCACACACACCCAATGCTCTATCCATTTCATTTTAGGTCTTCCTTTCGGCCTTACCTCTGCTCTCCACTCTTTGCTACTCGATCCTCATTCATTATTTCCAAATGCCCAATCCACCTCACCACTGCATTGAACTTATCAGAAGGCTTCTTCCAACGCCCATTCTTTGCCACACCACGTTTAATTTGGTCCATTCTAGACACCTATCATACTTTTGAAACCCCTTATCTTTTATTTCATTCAGTGTTCCTTTCATCCTAATACTTCAAAAGTGTTTGAGCCATGCAATGCCTAAGTCACATTCACTCCTTCATATGCCTTCTTTGAGAAAGTTGGGTTATTGTATCAGGGATCACATGTAGTGGTGAAAGGAGTGGATGTAAAGGTTAGTTATCATTCCCATCTCACGAACGCACGTACGTAAAACTTGACTAATGTTGGTGTCTAGTTACCTTTCAATGTAACTTTTACCTCCTCACTAATAATTGCCCAACCACTCTCATCACTTATCACTAGCATTCTCCTAGTATCTGCCAGAAAGTCCCCTCCACTATAATCCATACTCAACCCATCTCGCTCTAGCTTCCACTCTAATCACCTTTTAGTAACAGTCCCCTCCACTATATTACATACTCGATCGATCTCGCCCTCACTTCCCCTCTAATCCACTAGCAAATATCCATCTGCACCTTTCACCTTTCCTGCCCCACACTTTCCTTTATTCCAAAACATCTTTTTATTCCTTTCAAATTTCTCAAACGTCTAACTCAACCCTCGTCATATCCATTCTTCTCTTAGCCTTTCTCATAATATGATTCAGTAGCTCTCTCCACTCTATACCTTTTCACCCAATATACTCTTATGCACTCTTCATTACTGCTGCTGCAGCACCCTCCTCCTCATTCCACCATTTACTACTTCTTCTATTGCTACCACTCGCTCCTCATTCTCTTTCACAACATGATTCAAAACTGCCTAAGACTCATATGATATAGAGCAGTTCATGTACAACTGAGAAAATGCGTATTGCATCATCTGTCATTTTCAATTTCTTACCAAACTGCCATAAACTATTTTATTACAAAAGCTTTTTTTATGAGAAGGATATTTTCCTCTAAATTATCAGTCTAACTTAACATCCCTTGGATGTGTGAAACAATGAAATTACGTGATCAGAAGTTTTGATGTAATTTTACAGCTAATTTTCGACTTTGCAACTATACCATGAACTAATAAAATTACAGTATATGCAATATATACCAGCAGTTTCCTATCATATATTAAATAAAGTACAATTATTTTTTATGCAGTGTTTGCCAGACATATTTTTCAAGGCATGTATCACAAAGCAAGTACAATTCTTGCAAATAATGAATCTCCGTGAACATAGATTTAAAAACTAGGAACTTAAAATTAAAAATATTGCAAGTTCTGTATACAGACTATACGGACTTAAGGAAATTTTACTATATGCATTCTTCTATTTACTGTGTATTCTGGAGCAAGAATACATACTTTGTGAAAAAAAAAAAGATACAAGTGTATACTTGTGTGCTACAAGTTCTGAGCCAAAAGACATACTAGTATAGTGCAAACTACCTACCACCTATAATATAAAAGTTTTCTCAAATAAGAAATTAATTTGTACATCTACAGTCCAACTTTACTATCAAATTCACTCCCCACTTAACTTTTTACTCCCAAAAAATATATACAGTATTCACTACTTAAACTCACATGAATCCAGTATGTTTATTGTTAGCTTTAATTTTCTCAATAAAAGTCAAATTTCAGATTAAAGTATTTTTCAGAACATAAATATAAAAATAATAAAAGAATCAGTGTCCTTCAGTACAGCTCAGCAAGCAGGTGAGACACAGGCATTACTTAATGTGGCTAAATATACTGCATGACTGACTAGACGAATCCATGCTGAAGAAGCTACGATCAAGTTTGGCTCGTTTGCTAGCAGGTACGCTATGTGATTTCTTTAATGTCATTGATGACTCTACCTTCACTTGAACTTCTTCAGCAGATAAGTGTTGGAAGACAAAATTTCCTGACTGTTTAGCAGCACCAACTGTACTCTTATCTTTGGTTAGTTCTGCAATGCGAGCAAGGGTATTCTTATCTCTTGATAAGAAAGAGCCTCTCTGGAAAATAAATGGAATCTTTTTACATATGCTGTCTAAGCAATGTGAAAAAAATACCAAGTTTAAGTTACCACATATGTTAATATGCCCATAATGCCTTTTGTTAAGAATATACAGGAGCAATACTGAAAACCATATTAGTTTCCTTTCTTGGAAGGTTCTCATTACAAAGGGAGTTTTCCCTATATAAACAATGTATAGGAAACAACTACAGTACATACAAGCAAATGCAACTAAAGGTATTAAGCAACTGATTTATACATGTTCAGTTATTATCTGTAAACACTCAAACCTTTTAAACAGTTTCGGCAGATGAACAATGTATAAGTTCTTCGTTAGAAAATAAAAAAAAAATTCTCAAATGGAAATGACAGCAACAGCTAATCATTTCTAATTTTAATGTTGAAGGTAAAAATTCCGGATTCTATCAGCCCAGACAGCTATCTTACAACTGCAGGAATTTCCTATGAGAATGGAACCATAAAGGACATCAGAACAATAATTTAGTCTGAAAATTATGAAAAAGAACCTCCCCATTCTTCCATGATAAATTTAGCACAAGGAGTTCTGATGTGTAATGAAATTAAAAAATGTTGCTTTGAGCACATGGAGTAGAGGAATGGCTTCATTCTCTTGAAAAAGAAAGAAATGAGTGCATTATAAACGTGTGAACAAGGGAGGCATAGGCTGCTGAATATCTTACGCTGGTAGAATCCACCCACTTCCAAGTAAGAATAAAAAGAAATTCTGAAGTTAATGAGTTAGAGAAGGAGAGAGAGAGAATGAGATGGAGGATATTTAATTCCTCATCCTGGATATAACCCAACTATCTACAGGCTTTATAGATTAATTTGATTATAACTGGTTCTTTATCAGACATTAGGCAATACTAGATGGGAATCAGAAAGGCAAAGCATTAGTTCTAATAATTCTCTTGAGTATCTCGGTAATGCAGTATTTTTTACTCGAAAATTTTTTCAAAATTATCTAAAAGAAGGAAGTCTAAAAATTTTAGAAATAAGATATCTTGACAAAAAGCTTACAAATTAGTATGAATTAATTTTCTTTAATAAATAAACTAAGTACAATATTTATCTATCTACATACCTTTCTCAATACTGAATAAGGATTGGCTGTTAATCCTTCACTTGCTGCTGGAGCTGTTGTTGATGGTGTGGGATTTGCTTCCTTCAGTGGTTCACGTTTAAGACCAGGTTCTAATGATTTGGATATGGTGCGCATCAAAGGTTTTTTAGCAAGTTTCAAGACTCCACCCTCATTATAGTCAGCCTGAGAGGTTGAATAATCATAATAAGCACCACAATTTAATAAAACAATTTTGTTAAGGCCAAGATACTTACATCTGTATTCAAAGAAAAATGCAAAATAATAAGTATGTCCTTACATTTGTATTCAAAGAGAAAATACAAAAAATAATGGTTGACTGAATTTATCGAAAACTACTATTGCAGAATAACCTCTTTTTAAATCAATGGCACATCAGCAGAAGTATTTCACTTCCCCTTTAGATTCAAGTATGATGAAATTTAGCTACAGCTTCTCTAACGTGCTGAGTTTTACTGCAAGTTTAACTTCAACTTGTGGGTAGGATGCTGTTGATGACCCAATACAAAAAGCAATACAGACACTCCCTAACTTACGAACATGTGAAAAGTGCAGTGCCTATGCAGTCTACTATTATTATGCAGCAAGTTATGGATGGTTCCAACGTTTCAAGAAACATGCAAACTTGCATCATGTCTCTTTAAAATATGAAAACAAAAGTATTAAGTTTTAACACAAATTTATGTTATGCTCATGATGTAGGAATGTTTGGTAGACATATACAGTGCACCCAATATAGTACTGTACATACAAAACATCAATTTACAAACAATTCCGGTAATGTAAAACCATTTGGAACGTAACTTGTTCGGAAGTTGGGGAGCGTCTGTACATACAAAAAAGAAAAATCAAGGTTTTTACCAAAGGAGTCATAGGACACAAGGGTAAAATCTTTCTTCAGGATGGAAATGTGATAATAATAAGTCAAAAGATTACACTATTCCACTTGATCCAGGAGACAGAGCAAAGTTTCCCAAGTTGTGAGTAGTAAGTAGTAATACTCATATGATAGTAATACTAAGATAGTGAACTAGAGAGCAATCAATGAGTGATGCAAGACAAACTGTCCTCAAATGCTATAGAGTGGTTTTCTATGATGTTTCTTTTTAGTTCTCTTTTGCCATTTTGTCACAATTCAACCCCATTCCAACTGTGGACACATAAGTTGGAGGTGGGGAATTAAGGCTGGAATCCATTCCTAATGCCCTGCTGTGGGCTCAAACAAGGATTTGTCATTGCCCAAGTAGAGCGCTTTAACTAATGAGCTACCATGGTTAATGCTACAAAAGTATCCATTTATATGGATTTAGAGCAGCTACCCATACTTCAACCACATGTTTAATTCTTTAGTGACCATGCTATTACTTCTCGATGTATAGATGCTTTAAAGAAAAGTAAATGAGAGTTATATGTAACCAATTACCAATGCATAATTGTGCACTCCCTTAAAACTGATAACTGATATTAAAAGAATACACATCAGTATTTTAATGACATTCATATTTAAGTATATCTTCAGATGTCTTATTTATTTCTCACACAAAAGAAAAATAAAGAGTATCCCGAGGTATATATACTGTAGTTAGTAACTTAAATGGGAGGGGGATGGTTGGCAATATTTCATTCTATATCGGATTTATTTTTATGCAGCAAAAACCTAAAGGTGAGTTGAGAATGTATTAGTTTCAGTGAAGAATACTTTTCATTTTTCCTGACCTAACTTGTATGAAAAAGATATAAAGAAAAAAAATTTTCCTACCTTTTCCTTCTGATCTAGCAAAAACTTTTCACGTTCAAATCTCTCTTTTCTCCATGCTGCATCTTCAGTTTCATCTTCATCCCCTTCCTCATTATCTGACAATGTTATCTTATTTTCAGTGTCGTCGTCATCAACATTTCGCCATCTGAATATAGAAAAATATAATGGAATCTGAGGCATACCTCGACATACTGCCCAACCAACACAAACTTTCTTATTTTAACAATACTCTGCATTAAATTATTCTTTCAAGGCTAATGATCAACATATCATTTTTCCTTCTTTTTATTAAATTCACTGGATGCCCTTCAAGCATAGAAGTTTACAAGGGCAGAATCAGAAACAAATTTGGAAATGACTAAATCCTACACTCGAGATTTGGTCACCCATGTGGAAAACATGATTAAGTGCAAGCATCAGGGGCATGACAGAAATGAATATCATCTATACTTGTATGAGGATTGATTTGATAGCGAAATAATCCCAAAAGATTGGTTGATGAAAGATGTAAAAGTCATAGCAATGGACTTTACTTGGACTACCCCATCACATTATTATTACGATGACATATAGAGGGAGGGAAAAAGCTCGGGTACTTATTACCAGCTATCTTTGGTCTTGAATAGTTATGCTTTGTACAACTGAATTCTTTTTTCTACAATATTTTAGTATATTTGTACAAGTATACTTTAATAACAGTCTAGGAAGAACAAGTCTTGCGATAGAGATAAACAACTATGAAAGAATTTATAAAATATATGGTAACTATTTGTAGATAAGCAAGGACATATTAGAGATATATATTTATTTTTTGAATTCTCTGATCACTCCTGAGAAAATACAACATTAAGGGGTGTAAAAAAAAAGAGGGATGGAGGAAAGTGACAGGTCATTACAGTGTTTTTAAAGAGCAAAAAATTAATGGCTGACAAGGCAGTAACGAGTCAAATCCTAGGATTTTTTGTACGAGCTATTTATTGAGCAACTGTCAAAGGGAAATACAAAAGAGCTTTGACATGTGGAAATAATTCAAGTAAAAATATGAATAACACAAATATTTTAAAATGTAAAGGTAATTATGTATACGCTGGTGATCAGAAGATATTTTCGTATGATATGGATAGAAGTAAGAGAAATAAAAAGTAAGAAAGCGAGGGACAGTAATGATGAAGTTTTAATACAAATATTATACTCTATAACATTCCAAGTATTTTGGATGATCTGATGATAAAACACAAAAACTGAGTTTGAAACACTGATACCCTAAGCAATTCAAAATGTGTTTATCTTATTGTACTATACATGTGTTTATATGAAACACCTTAAGGACTCTCAAATTTTAAAGTTTTCTTACGAAGCTACAAAAATGGCAACAATGATTAAGCTGTTGTTGTATTAAAGCTGATCCTAAATTTTGTTTTTTTTAAACAATGTTCTCTTATGTCTAGGAAATAATCTTCCTTGGTATACCCTGTAATTTCTACTTTCATACTCCAAATTTTTGAAAAGTAAAATTAATACTTAAGTACAACAATTAAAATGACCTATAAAAATAAATAAGAGCAGTCCTTTGTGCACAACTATCCTCTCGCCAACCTAATCCAAATGAATGTTACAAGATTTTTAGGTATGCTACGAAGGGCCATCATGAAACTTAACCTGTCCGTACCAGTATACAGTATTAATCTCATCAGGTATATATTCACACCCAACGGTAAAACCTTACTTGCACATAAGTATTGAAAGGTATAATACCGTAAATATGATGAATAGTTTAGCAAAATATATCAGAAAATTTTTTTTAATAGAGTAAGACTGTAGCCTAGAGAGAAATAAAAAGACTCTTAATTACTACAGATTCTTTAAGTGAGACATATGATGATTACCTGAACTGCCGCTGCCGTCCTTCCCCATGTAATTCCCCATCCTCAAGATACATCTCTTGTAAAAGACGTACCTCTCGTTTGTCTGAGTCTAATAAGGATTTCAAGTGCGCTCTTCCCACCTGACAATATAAAAATGGTAGCATTCTATACAACATTCACAAAAAGTCTAATATTCACCTTAGGTTCTGTTCAGTGTATTTTGATACAATTAAAATACAAAAAGGTAATCTAAACATACTAGGGAATTACTTGATAATCCATATTAGTTAAAGGGAAGAGTTCTAGGTAGAAAATTTTAAAGACTACTAATTCAAGGCATTTATTACATAATCTGGTTTGGAAAATAACGATACAACAGATATCAAAGTTAACATAATCAAAGAACTGTTGGGAAGACTGATTAAAAAAAATAAGTGGAGAGAGAGAGAGATATTTACTGATTTATCCGTTCACAGATATTACCTGATTTCGCAGATCCTCTTCATCATACTCTTCTATGTCTCCTTCCTCTTCATCTAATACATCTTGTCCTCTCTCATCTTCATCATCTGAATAATCATGATCTGTATCTGATAATTCTGCTTCATTTTCCAAGAAATCTGCTCGGATACCACTGAAAAGGGTAAATTCTAATTATAAAAAATTGATTACCACAATAATCAAAAGAAAAAGTTTATGATTTCAATACTAAAATAACAAAATACATACATATGCTGCTGAACATCGAGTTTTTGTTTAAAAAAAGTGAATGTTCAGAAAACATGTTAAAAAATATGTTTGGTGTACTGTGCTCTTAATATATTGTGCTGTCTTGATATAAACAATATTGTACATAGATAATGCCTATGAAAAACCTGCAGTCCCCTTTTAGAGGGTTGGTCATGTCAAAGCTTCCACCCATTCACCAAAGACCAACTCTCCACAAACATGTACATACAGAGACACCTCATATGTTCCAACTCTTCGCATTAGGAAAGTATATAGGGGGAGACGGATTACATCTGCCAAAACAAGTCCTTCGCAAGAAGGCAACCGTCCTAGCCCTTGGTAGATAAGGGAGTCCGTGACGTAAAACCGGAACTCCCTATACATTTGCTTCTTCCCATTTAGTCAATTTTTGCAACATGCAGGGATATGCAAAGGAGGTATTCTTGTCCCCAATCCAAGTAGAAGGAAAGGAATAATAAAATGCTCATTAAGAGAGAGAAATGAATAATGAGAGGTAGAGAAACTTCAATTCCTCACATGGCTACAACCCAAGCAAAAACTAAAAAATTTATAATAAAGAACTAAAAATAATATTAATATCTAATTACAATAATATACTTATTAGTATTAGATTTATAAAAATAATATATATAATGGCCGCTACTCCCCTTGTAAGGGAGTATTTTTTAGTCTCCATCCTACTTACAGTCTGTGAACAAATTATTTTACAAAATAAAAAAATTACCGTAAAGGCATTTAGAAAAATATGCTACACTCTGCATATACACTTGGCAGCAGAAGAGAATCGTGCAAACAATGAATGGGTGCAAAGAGTTCATGAGTAGGTGTAAGAGAGGTACTGAGTAAAGTTTAGCAAAGTGCATGGTAAGAAAGACATACAGAAAAATAAGTTGGGAAAGATGCTAGTCTGAGAATTTTGCATGAAATAAATATTTTGGATAAACTGAGAAGTGGTAGGAGGAAAATCTGGAGGGGAGGGTCAATGGAGCTGAAGAACAGTTGCTACTGGACGAGAGAGTGAGATGGGTAAAGTAGTACAAGAAAAAAGTTACATGTGGTATTGGAAGATATGCAAAATAGTATGGCAGTCTTAATAATAATAAACCTTTATTTCCATTATACAATGGGTATTCGTCAGCCGGGGCAAGCCCCAACCTCCCACTGTGGTATCCAACCACAGCAGTAACCTGCCAGTAAACAGCTTAAACTCTCGGTCTTAGACAGGAACCGATCTCGACCTTGTGAATACGAAGCCAGCGCGTTACCACTGTACTAACCAGAGGCTTAGTTGGCCGAGTGTGGTTGGTAAAACATAACAGGAAGTGTTAAATAAAAAAAATAAGAGGAACTGAGAGTGATCAGGAAAGGAAGAGGCTGCATGAAGGCAGTGTGTGCAGCAAATATAAGTGAGACATACTTAAAGAAAAATTTGTATTAGGCATTCAATTTGGAGAAAGAATATGACCAGGTTGACAGAAAAGCACTGTGAAGCATTCAGTGAGTGCATAAAACAGAAGGAAATCTTCTGTGATTAGTCAACAATTTCATATGAATAGTATGGTGTGAGAATAAAATGGCAGGAGTAGTACTTGGTCAAAGGTGAAGGTAGAATGGTAGAATATAAATAAGATGGATGTATGGGTTGAAAAGACCACTGGGTGGAAATGGATTGTGAAGGGATGATGTAGGCTAGGGATTTTCCAGCACCTGCTCATTGCTGCATACCAGCCCTCCCATTGCATGGGAGGGCTGGTATGCAATGGGCTAATGTCGTGATCCAGTTTAACAGCGAGCAACCCAAGCATTGTGGATGGAGGATCCTTGTGAATAGGTGTGCTTTGACCCCTCCCACCATCCTTACAAAGGGATTATGGCCATTGTGTATGAATATATGTATATATGCATACAGATGATGCCTATTAAATGACTGGTAGCAACAGCATCTTATGCTCAACCAACTATGAACTCACCCAGTGCTTCTATCTTTAAAACCTGAAAAGGTTGTTCGGGGTACTTCATTTTCTTCATCATCGTATTCTAAGGCGTCCTGAGCATCATCACTATAATCAATTGCGTCTTGAGCATCTTCATCATCTGAAAGAAATTTATTAGCAAATCAAACTTATTCTCTGTAGAAAACACAAAAAGACCATTATCTTAAAAGCAATGCTAATCTGTATAGTTAAAGTGACTGTTATAATAGTCTATGGCTGCCCTTAGCAAACATAAATACTGGAAAAAATTTGTGTACAAACCTGAAAAGGCTATTATTCTTCTCCGTTTCTTTTTGATCCTCTTTCCTGATGGTCGATTCTGTTTATCCCGTTCATCATCTGACGAGTCAACAACCATTTCTGGTTCATCTAAAGAATCATTATCAATGTCTCCATCTCCATTCACATTTTTTATAGCTTCAACATTCGAGGATTCTGAGTCTCCATTGTTTTGTCTGAGAAAAAAAGCGACATTTTTATAACAAAAACACTGCATTTCAAAAGGTGTAATGCATATAAAATAACAGAGCAGTGTAAATTTTCAAAACTAAAGTAATACAATGAGAAAACTATATATAAGGACCTTTAATCATATTTGTTCTCTAACATTCATGTAAATTACTGGGATATTATAAGCATCTATCAAACCAAGGTCTCAGGCTTCCCAATTCATCCTAACTCAAGTTATTGAAGTATGGTGTCACTCACTAATATCTAACAAGATAGGCCATGCAACAGATCACAATGACTCACTTCATCAATAGAACGCCTCTTATCTTTCTGCAGATATTTTAAACTGGGTATATCTTTCATAGATGGTATACAAAACCTTAACCCTGTCTGAACCATACTGTTTTTCCAAAGTCGCTGCCAATGTACTAACAATTTCCATTCCCACTGCTATGACGCTGGTTCCTCAATATGCCATTTACTAGAAACATTCACACACTTTGAATCATTACCTTGCTGACCCAGGGCTGGTTTGGCCAGTCAGCTTATGGAACAACAATCTCTTTGCACTAATTCAGTTCTACATTGACTTGATCCAAACTGCTTGAATTTCTAACTTTAGTCTTATTTTAAGCTCGTATCATATCTTCCATCTAGCTCCTTTGTCCAAAAAATAAACATCATTCCTCTCATAACACTCCAACTACATATTCCTCAAAGTTTAGTGGCTCCAAAAAACACTCCAACAAGCTAGACTTTATTATATTAAAAACGAATCAATTTTTAGCAAGTTATCAGCCCCGTAACCATCTCTCCAATATACCATTAATTTCTTAACTCTTCTTGGCTCTTTCCAAATGAATTCTTATTCTCCTTTAGCTCCTTTAACAGCTCTTCTCTCCATCGTTATGCTTTACTTCTCTAGATATTCAGCTGTACTTTTCCTTGATTCATGAATGCTATTGTTATTATAAGGCTTGAAGACAGTCAATGTAATTTTATTATATTCTTAACAATATTTATCTTCTTTCTATAACATACCAATATCTATAGCTTAGCATATTATTTATAAACAAGTTGAAATTATGACAGTAAACAACCACAGAATAATTTCCATAAGTTCATAATCGAACCGCGAGTACTGCTTGTCACACATGCCATACAAGCTATTACGGAAATACCTGTACTTGAGTGAGAGAGAGAGAGAGAGAGAGAGAGAGAGAGAGAGAGAGAGAGAGAGAGAAATATATATATATATATATATATATTTTTTTTATTTTTTTTAAACCAGCAACAAGCTATTACGATATTTAATAAAAGTCGTGTTAAAGGTATTTTCGACATGTTGCAATATCTCATTGCCACAACTGAACAAACTAAGGCGGCAACAGCTTCATTATACCCTATCAATTTCAAGACTAATATCAAGTTATACATCTTATATTACAGATTTCCAAAATGCAAATAAGCCACAGGGAATGGGTAGAGATTTCTTTTAGTCAATTATTAATAAAAAAAAATGACACAGAAACTATCATACCTTTCAAATCTTCCACTACACAGATTGAGCAATTCATCATCTTCCTTTTCCACTCCTTGGGGTTTGCTGTTGGACTTAATAATGTTTGTAAAAGAGGGTATTTTGAATGTATTAGAGCTTTCTTTGTCAGACTGATCGGTAAACTGGCCAGAACAGAGACCCACAAGATCATTGATATCCTGAGTAGGTGACAATTCATTTTGGCAAAGGTCATCTATTCTTGGGACTCCTGCTTCTGTGAAATTAAAAGAATCGGTTACTTATTACATTCTATACTTGAAGGAATAATGCTTGTAAGCTAACCTTTACATATGTACAGTTCTCAAAGAAATAAACAAGAAATTAATATATACCTCCAAAATACTCCAGCTCTTCACATAATCTCGACCATATTCAGATGGGAGGAATATCACCAAAAACCTCTGAAAAATTGTGGTTTGACAAAACTAGATCACCTAAGTATTGCTTTTTATTATTAAACACACAGCTTCATCGAAAAATGTTTCTAACTGGGATTATTATGATGGCTCACTTACTGTGTTGATATAAGTCACGTGATGCAACAACTCGTCTAACACTTCCCTGGCGTCAAAGATTAAAATGCTCCTAAACTGAAAAAACTAGAGTGAGATATTTTATACTAATAACTATAATGCAAGTGAAAATATTAATTTCCTCTTTAATATTAAAAATAAAGGAGGTAAAGCTTTGAACTCACCAGTAAATTTGCCAGAACACAGCTCGAGTAAGTCATCTCCAATTTGCTGTGATGTCTGAGTGCCATTAAAGTCTAATTTCAATTTAGCAGCAGCTGCGGCATCACTCTCTTCTTGGGATCCAAGTTGGGAGGTAATCACAGGAGTAAGACGGAGGTTTACTTGGCAATTTGAAGAAGTAAATGGGGAAGGACTATCTGATGATGACATATTAAACAGATCTTGAGAATTCTCAATAGGCAAGCTTAAATCACGCTCCTTCTGGAAATAAAATACAAAGTTACTTGGACCATAGGAAACACACTTCAATAGTGTTTCTTCAACTAATTCAGTCATATAAAATTTAATCATAAGTCCAAGCTATGTACTACAATTCTTACCACAGAACTGCCAAAGAAGTTTGACTTGGATTTCATAAGTGGAGTTAAAAATCCCGTATCATATTCACTTTCCCTCTGTTTATCTATGGTGGCACGTTTAAGTCCACCACCGGGCTGGTGAGCAGGTATTACAGAGCCAAACAATTCAAAACTAGAATCCATAGAAGTGACACTTGTGTCTTTTTCCAAACTCTCAACTGTAAAGTATTAAGTTATAAAGCAATACCAGTACTAAATGTATCCTAAAAGTAAAAAAAAATAGAAATATTTGCACAAAATACCATATCTGTTATCAGTATACCGCACATTGTAATTTCAAAAGAGGTCAGTAAAAATATACATTGAACACAATTTCAAGTGGTTACTTTTCTGCACATTCAACACTAATTTTCACAAGCAAGATGTATTTGCTCTGCTCATTCTTAAAAACATCATTAAGTTAATCTGATAAATGAATTCATATAAAAAAAAATAAAGTAATAAGTTTCTACTTTCAATCATTATTGTCCTATAAATAGTTTTTAATCCCAGTGATACTCACATGGGAAGAGAACTACAAATTTTATCACACTTCCATCGGGAACAGTAAGTTTTAAGTAAGTTTACTTTACATATTATGAGGACTGGGATTTAAAGGTTAATAGAGTAAGTACACCAATTATTATTTTTTTTTTTTACTGAAAACATTATCAAGATATAATTTTTCTATACAAAGAACAATCATATTAAAGAAAATTCATAAGTTACCTTTTTTCACAGATTGTGATGTAAAAATATCTTGATCCAATGACCCTGTTCTGGCTAAGCTTGTGGATCGTGACATAGATACAACATCTTGCGTGTCATCCAAGTGCAATTTTAAGTCATCATCGTCTTTGTCTTCTTCAGTATCATTTTCATGTAGGTCAGGCAACTTAACTGAGTTGTTACTTTCATCATCATCACCGATATCTCTGAAAATAGATACTTTACTTCATAAAAGATGCTCGTCATTCTATGACAGGGAATAATACTGCAAGAGCTATACTTTACATATGTATAGTACTGTATACAAAAGTCCAATTTATGAATTTTAGATTAATCATTTTTCATGGTGCTTCAATTTAGTAAAGAATATAATAGAGAGGGTAAAATACGTTAAAATAATTTTGGAAAAGCAAATTAGCTTTAGATATGGTAATGTAAGTTTTAAGTACTCAAGTTTCCTAAGTTATTTTAACAGTACGTCATAAAACAGGAAACAAGTACAGTACTGTAACTGAAAACTGTCCTATCTAAAATTATTTCACAAAGGAGAGAAGGACGAATATGCTCTTCCAATTGTAATACAACATCATACAGAATTTGCAATGTGATCAAAACTGTACAAATATATCATGAGAGCAAGGTTTCAAGTAATTCTGCAGATGCTTATCTTTTCTACTGGCAGTTATATGGGGGGGGAATCAAGGAAGGGGTTACTTCCAGCCCCCTCCCATTTCTGCACTCCTCTTCTCACCTGCTACATTACACATAGAGTAAGGGTAATTCTTTTTACCACCTACCTACATTATCCCTTGTAGTCGCTCTTTAAAAAATCCACTGTATATGAAGGTGGGATTCTTTCTTTCACATCATTAATGATACAGTTTTAAAGTAGTGGTTATACGACTGACTACAAAGGCACATCATTTTTTCATGCATCGAGCCATAATGTAAAATATTAAAAAAAAAAGCATTAATACAAAACATTACCTCACATCATCCCTTTCTTCATCATCTTCAGATCCTGATTCATTTCCTTCACCTTCTTTGGCTTCATCATCATCATCTTCTTCTTCAGCTTCATCATCGAAATAAGCATTCTTTTTCCGTTTTTTGTCTTTGATAATGATATCGTTTTCTTCAGGCTCAGATTCTGTTTCATATTCGGTATCACTTTGGTCGGTCATTTCCTCTTCTTCATTGGGAAGATTTCCAACATCATGATAGTCTGTCATGAAAAGTAAAGCTTATATTAAACGGAAAAATATGCATAATATTTAACAACATATATAATCTTACAGCTCTTATAATATTAAATGATTCCCAATTTGGTCTAGTTGTAAAGACAAGTACAGTTCAGATTTTGGAATAAACATAAAATATGATATACTGTACTGTATTACAAAATTTAAATGTCTAGAATCTAATGAGATAAGCATCAATTGGAGGTCTCTTCCTAGAAAAAAGATATTTATCATTTACAAACAAGAACACCTTTTATCACAAATTGGTTTTTCTTTACATATGCACACATTAAAATGTATACATACTGTATATTCACTTGTAAGACAGTGAAAATGTTGTATTATCAAACGATGCTTATTGTGCTATCAACGTTATGGGGTTGCTTATACAGATTTACTGGGGATCTAGGTCATTTTTAGAGGGTAAACAGAGGTTATGTGTGTGTTTTTTTTATATGTTTATACAGTATCACTACAATCCCAATGATACAGCACACTCATTAAAATGAAAATTAATATCTTGAACCATCAATTGCTCTTATAGTGTTGACCATTTTATGGGGTTGCTTATACAGGTGTCTCATTGGGGGTCTTTCTGACTGGAGTTGTGTCTTTTGGAATGAATTAACGACGTTGGCGAGTTAGTACTGTGTGAGTGCATCTACAAATATATATATTCCTCAACCTGCAGAACATTTGCAAGAGTTCAAACATAACATAAAAGGTTTTGAAAATATAAGATATTAAAAATTAAACACAAGAACATCCTGAGCATAGGATTTCATAGACATCCATAATGTACGGTAGAATAAATTTTCACTGACTAAAATCCATTACTATCCATGTTATTGTTGTTTGCCATTTTGCGTCACTATTAATCCTCATTTGACTGGGGGGTGGACACAGATAGGCTGGAACTATGTAGTTAAATCCGGATGCCCCTCCTCACGCCTAGTGGTGCGCCCATAGAGTAATCATGTAAGTTTAATAGATAAAAAGTATATCTGTAATATATTATTAGCAGGAGGAAACCAAACAGACACATTAAAATAACTACAAGTACAAATGTTAGAGAACTTATATTAAAAAAATACAGACCTTCAAAAACTTGTTCATTCTCTAAGAACTCCTTTTCTTTAAGCCTTCGTATTCTCCCCTGTTCTCGTCTCTCCCTGATTTTTGCCTGTAATGCCGACTTCAGCTTTACCATGGGAGCTCCAGGAACAGGATCACCAGGCTATTAAAGGAAAAGTTGTATCTGATAGTATAAGCACTTACGCTTGAAATATTGGACAAATACATTTTTTTATAAAGGACATCTCTTCCGTGAAAATCATAAGTTTACTTTCCATATCGATAAAATGTACTATTCATAAATAATGTCTTTCCATTTATAAAATTCTTTAGATAGTATCAAGAGGTAAATATTTACTGTACCATACTTCAAATCTTTTCTAAGATATAGTTTTTTAAATCCTGTCTTCTGGATGACACAACTGAGCAAACATAACCGTATGGAGAAACAAGATCGCAACAGTAAAATTTAAAGCCTGAACTAGCAGTTATACATTTCTATTTTCATCAAGATGCCACATCCTGCTGAACTAGTAGGTGGCTACAACTGAATAAAAAGGGGAAGCAGCTATACTACTCCATAAAATGCACATCCTCACTTCTTCAATCACTTATTTTGTTGCATAAGATATGATTTAGGAAGGAAGGGATTGTCATTTCTTTACTGCCCTATCCCATTTTTCGGCTCGAACAACTGGTTGTATAGGTGTGAATTCTTTTTTTCCACCACCAGACAATTTATGTCTTCGTGAAATATCATATAAATTAAAAAAGTTCAAAACCATGAATAACCAAATTTCTAAAACTAGACCCAAGAAGTTGGTTGTTCAAGGATGTTTGACAAGGTAAGTTTTTTATTAGCACAAGTTCATTTTATTTTTTTCTATGCCTTTCACCCTTATAAGTACAAATGCGTTGCTTGAACACCGCCTCATCCACCCAATCCCACCACCTACATGGTCTGTCTTTTGTGTATATGACTACTTCACCAAACCTATTTACCCTCTGAACTATTCTCTCATTAGTCGTTGTTTATAGGGTTCAAAATAGCGTAAACATCTGAATCAAGTAATTCTTCTAGGGTGCTTTCTCACAAGTATAATAAACAAATTATGCATGACTACTTACCTCTCTCTCCTCTTTAGCCTCCAAGTTTACATAAAGATCTGATGCCACAAGTTTTTCTTTCCCAGAATCATCTTTTTCTGAGCTTACAATACTGAAAGACAAGAGAAAATAAACGTTCCTTTATCATAGCTTGAGAAAACTGTCTATATTTAGCCAACAGGGTTATTTAGTAATAAGAATATTTCATTTTTAGGGACATGCTTAAGTATGAATCCTGTAGGTACTAAATATAAACCAGAGATATGATCAAATCTTAAATATATATCAATTAATATAATCACCTTAATTTAACTTGTTGCTTCCCAACAGGCTGTCTTCGAGTATTTGAATGTTTCACAAAACGATTCATTAGATCATAAACGCCAGACACATTTTTTGGTGTGACCACAACAGGTATATCTTCTTCCAAATCAATAAAATCGTCGTTACTTCCAACGCTTAATTTAGGCGTTGACACGGCAAGTTTACTAAAATCAAAATCGGGTATTTTCGTAGCTAACTTATTCAGTTTGGGAGTCTCTGAGCTAATCAAATTTGATGTAACACAAGTTGTTAAATTATCAGGAGATTTTTCTAAATCCTCAAATGCCATTTCTAAGTTCTCTGATATTTTATTATTTCCAATTACTTCTTCATTTGCATATTTCTTACAAGCATTTGTATCTACCTCATTAACGCATAATAGTTCTTCACTGGGATTTTCATTTTGAACAGGTTCTTTTTCCTCACTGGCATTATATTTCTCTAATGGAAGTTCTTCTATTGGTGAAGGAGTAGAACTGTGTAGACCAGAATCATTCACTTTGCAACATGTATCACCCGGTGATTCACCACTTGCTTTCCCATTATCATTTTCTAGTGAGTCTGTAGCTCTCTCAGCTACAGAATCTTCAATAAAACTTTTTGGCACTCTTTCAACAATGAGATCAGGCAATTCTTCATCATCATCATCAGCTGCAGATACAGCAGACACTGCTTTATCTGTAGGATTATCATTGAGGCAATGTCTAGTGTCCGCACCTTCATACTCAAGAACTACCCCTTCTTTGTTATTTGTATCAAATTTTTCAAGTCCATCACTTGCTTGCTCTACTTTTTCAACTGCAATATCTGTTTGTTCCGACTTTGGTTCTAAAACTGAGTCCTTGTGTTCTAGATCTGGGGTCCAGTTTCTGTCTTTTGGATCATCATCATCATCAAGATCAGAATCAGACTTATAGAATTCCTCAACTTCTTTCTTCTTTTGTTCTAATAAGCTGAAAAAAAAAACTAATTTCTATAAGTCTATACAGAAAAACAGTAATTCAATAAATAACATGCAGTATATAAATCTAAACTGTTAAAAATCCAGCTGTTTTCTTCTAAAACTCCCCATGTGGAAGGGGGAGACGTGGGAAAGGACCTCCAGGGGCATAGGGAGAGGAAGTATGAAGTGAAAAATATGAGTAAAGCATCTATTTTTTTCATAAATCGCATCCTGCTGAAGTTAACAGGGTATCCACAACTGTAGTACACAGAGCCATCTTCAGGTTGTCCCTGTGTTGTTTCTTGGGAAGAAAAATGTATTTTAGGAGAGAAGAGACTTCTACTCCTATGTCCCTCTGGTTGCCTTCTAACAGGAAAAACATATACTGTAATACAGTCCTCTCCTATCAACAACTATATTATATTTAGCTACCATCTTTAAAAAAAAATTAGTTATGAAAAGGAATTTTTTCTCCCCATTACTGAAGGTATTCTTTTAACACAGCACCTCTCTCTAAAATCAGCAGAACTGTCTCAATTGTAACAAAACACGAGAGCAGTTTCAACATACCTACTTGCCCTCATCCCATCTTTTAGATGTACAGTCGCAAGAAAAATTCAGGAAAGGGTTGTACAACCCTTGCTCCCTTACAGCTAACATTTACAGCACACAGAAATAAACCAAGACAATATCGCTTATCAAAAGTAGCTGGAATTCAAAATCCCAATGATAAATCTATACAAAAGTACGGCAGATATTGTTTCCACTGAAAATCGCCATTAATACTTCAAAAGTGCTCTCCTGAAAATTGCGCCCATGCTCATCTGAACAAAGGAACACTTCAATAAGCATGTAAAAATAAGTATTCATACATAAAAGGTCACAACATGATTAAGAAACTTTTATTAAAGACAATGAAGCCAAAGTCCATTCACAGTGGAAAAATATCATATGGATATAAAGGCATATAATATGTTAAATCCATACTAAGTTTTAATGACAACAGGTATTAGGAAATATTGATGAAAGCTTGGAGAACTAATATCTACTAGCATACCTGTAAGTTGAAAAACGTTTTTTATTCAGGTTCTAACATTTCAGTATATATATTATTAAATACCTTTCATTGTCATAATGTTATGAGTATAGAAATCATATCAATGTGAATTAGCATATGCGGGATTTTATGATTAAATAGGTAAAATATATGAAAGGCAAGTGAATACAGCAGAGCGGCAAGTTTCTACCTAGTAGGTCAGAATTTCAACTCTCTAAAGAGAGAGCTGGTACAGATTCTCTTCACAAGAGCCACTTGCAGATTCAATAAGTCAATTATTGAGACTTTCATGAGTTTGATATTCAATATGGCAAATCTAAACCAGCAAGTAGCTTCAAAGAAAAAGAAAGTAAGCAATCCATAATTGTACGTAAAACGAAATACTGGAATTAAAAAGAAAATAATTGCTAACCTTAACGTTTCAATTTTTCTCATGCTCATTTTGATACTGCAACGAGACATCAACTGGGGTGGAGTGGCTTTTTTCCTTCTGTTTAGGAGAAAAAGAACAGTACAGTATAAGAGAAAACAAAATATACTGCTAATACACTCATATTGTACAACGAATTTATGCGATGAAACAGACCGTTTCTTCCATATCTTATTCAGTCCTCCAAGAAACTCTGCCTCCTCTTCAATATTGTGATCTATTTCCACACCCTGAATAGAATAAACTTTGATATCCACACCAAAATATTCTAAAAACTGTCAACTTATTCAGTTAGCCTACTCTGAATATGAATGCACTTTTCCTGCATAATGAAACTGCATATATACTGTATCTGTTATTATTGTGAAAAAAGTTACTACTTTTAAAATTAATATAACAACTTTACCAAGTTAACAAAATATTCTCAAAATTATGAAATTAAAAAGTAATGTGAATTCTCAAAGTACTGCATGCTCTTTACTATCTTTTGTGCATGAAACTGAATATACATTGAAGAAAAAACAAATTTCAATGCAAAATATTTTCAAGACACATTAAAAAAGAAAGAATAAAGGCCATTTTGGAACCAGCGTGATATGCTTATAACTTTTTTTTAAATAAACACCAAGATATCTAATAAATAGATGTCTTCCCTCACCTGCTTAAAAATTCACTTAAGCTTCTCTGCTTTGGTCTGTGATAAGGTAATGATATCTCAGACTCTCTAACCATGCGTTGAGATTCACTGTGTATAGATCTCACTTCCTCTTCTCTTTCCTTTGCTGTTGGCTATTAAAATGACATGATTAGAACTAGGAAATACAAAAAATATTAACTCAAGTAAATACCTAAATATATATGAAATAAGTAAAATTGAATAAGACCTACATCTATGGGAAATCCAGGTCCTTCTGCCATTAGCCAGTAATCTTATAACCCAGAATTAAAAAACAAAAAAACTAACTACTATGCATTATGCTTCAGCACAGTTAGTGTTAAATTTTTCATAATTATACTTACTTTTTTCTTTTTCTTATTGGAAAATTCCTCCTCTTTGGGGTAATGGTTTTTTTTATCCTGATTATCATCATCTGAGGTCTCGGTATCAAATATATTACTGTTGTACTTATACTTCGGCTGGAAAGAGAAGCTGAGTATTAATTACTGTCAAGAAACTGGAGAATTATTCCATTAAAGTGGCTTTGCATGTTGGTTCTCATCACACATGAAAAGGACCATCTGACTTTATTAATATAACATACTGCATTTGTAAGACTTTATATGGGCTAAAATTACGAACAATTTGACTTGAAACAATAAAAAAAATAATAATAATAATCAGGTAGATATTCAAAACCAGTAAATATTAGTTTATTTCCTATGGTATGAAAAAATGCAAGAGTAGGTAAAGTAATGACCTAATATATTGAAAAATCAACACGTAAAAATGTAGCATGTTTTTATTTGAAATATATCAATGCTCTTAATCATACTATTTAAAAAAAAATTATAACAATCCCACAAAAGAGCTTCTCTGTGATAAGAGTACTTAGAAATACAAAATTATGTGGAAAGAAAGAGCAATATCACAGTACTAAAGACTAACGTTTATAATTATTCATTCATCAGTTAATAAATGAAGTGCACCAATTTAGTTTTCTTTTTACATGACATCCAGTGACCCACACAATACTGAGCCAACAGAGTTACTGAGCCACTCAATAAGTTTACTCAGCCTTTTAGCTAGCTACAATTAGTACACAGATACCAATTCTCCCTCTCCAAATAGCTTTGACAAACAGATACTGAAAAAGCTAGAGCGAATGTAAATTAAATATGTAATTATCTTGCAGTTGTTATGTAAATACCTTGGCAATAGGAGAACTGCCTGATGATCCCGAGACATGTTTTGCATGAATGTCATTCTCATTTAAATTACTGCTTTCGCTGTCATCATCTGTAGGATGTTGTCGAAATCTTCTCTGGAAAATATCACCATCATCTTCTTCAATATCACTCATTATGATTTTAGAACACTTTGTCATTACTGGGGTTGCTTCCTTATTTTCCACTTCATCTTCCTCATCAGAAAGAACAGCAAGTTTTCTCCTTGTAATAGACAGAGGTTTAATTATGTCATCCTCATCACTCTCCTCTGATAACATAACAGTAGGATTTAAGTGAGAATTAGGATGAATCATTGGTGCGCTATCACTAAGATGAGACATTGCAGAATTCGCATTATGAGATAAGAAAATTCCCTCATCTTCTGAGCTATTTGTTTCTTTTTGATTCTTCACCTGTTCTTTGATTATAGGATGCTCTGTCACAGAATCTGGTTGTTGATTGGAAATCTCCATAATTATGATGTGTTAGGGATTTTCATATGCTTTACATCTGAAAAAAAAAAGTCAATGTTTTAGGAAATTAATAGCCTACACAAATAAGAAAAAATTTAAATGAATAAATTTCATGTAAATAAAATTACTTGCAATCTGAATCCAGTGACAATAATACCAAATCATGGGGTAAATATCAGTTCTTAATGTTGAAAAAAATAATAAATGGCATGGTTGGTTAGCAAGTTGAAAAGTGTGAGTAATATATCAACTCTACAAGACACTACATTATCTCAGGAATTCATTTCATTCACCAAGGAATCTGATAAAGAATACCACCATTTGTAAATTGAAATCTCCTGTCAAGCTCTCAGCCAGTACAGAAAATGAAACTTGTTGAGAGCATATTCAAAACTATTAGAGAATGTTCTGTCTTTAGCCTTGTCAAATCCCTTACGTTATCTCATTAACTTCACCCACTCAAAGTAGTAATACAATGAGAGTAAGGAAAAGAATCTTAATGATACTAACAGTACCATAATTTTACACCACACTAAAACGTCGGAGGCAGATGGTTGGAATTAGTGGGGGGGGGGGGGGTAGGTTATTGGTAAAATAGTCTCCTTGTATATAATGATACAACAGAATTTCCATGAATATACGCTTACTTATGCACCCCATACAAGCTAAATATATATACATACAATTGCTAAACTACCAAAACACCGTACTAATATAAAAAAAAAAAAATCGATTTTCAACCCACTTATTTAACTGAGAGTAAACTAATCTAATTTACCTATACCTAAGCACCCCAACATATAACTATAAGTAATAGGAGACAATTTCATAACCGGGGGTGTAAAAGTAAATATTTGCATTTAAACTTATCATTATTACAAGCGGATACCCAGGTGAAGACCAGAGTAGGAGACTGAATATATCTTTTTATATTTTTTAATTTATTAATTATTGAAAAGAACTATTTATCCCATAAGTTCAAGCCCATTCCCCCACTCAAATCAGCTGTTTCAGAATTTAAATCTGTACTTCTAATTCCTACCTAGAGATGGGATTCGAAGAATATCTATCAAGACATGCAGTCTACAATTATAAAACACTACTTACTACATTGATTATAATTTTTACAAAGTCTTAACCTTAGTGTATAAGATCAAAATTTATTTACTCTTACCTGGTAATAAATAATTATATCTTTAAATTTACTCAACATACACAAAAAAACACCGATAACGTTATTACAATCATGGTAGAATATCAGCAAATAAAGTCGATTAATAACATACTAATTCACCATCTCACTATTTTCAAAATTCAAAACATCTTGTGCCGATGACAGCCAAGAACCTTCACCAAAAACCTTGGCCAAAAGTGGCGCGCAACTTATTGTAAACAAATCAGAAAACCTTAAAGTTTGGTTCTATTTCAAAAAAGTCTGGTAATATAAATTTACCTAATGTAGGATGCAAGCAAATTTTATCTCATTAACAGTAAATATATAAAAATTCAGAATTTATATGAATATATAACGTATTCTGGTATATTTTAATTAAATTACTATTAATTGAAGCGAATTCATGTCACAAGAAACACGTGAATATTGAAAATATGATTATTTTAATTACGATGGGAAAACAAGAAACATATACTTACGAATATATTTATCTAGTAATTTTCAGAGGAAGACACAATTAGCGATACTACAGCTGAAGGTTTTTTTGAACTTGAATAGGGCTGTCCTGGACATTTCGATGTAAAGTCTTCCTTCAGTTACGGTTCTTTTTCTATGCCTACATCAACACTGAATATTCTTGGATATTCGTTACACACCTCATATTATCCCTTCACATCTGACAAGTCATTACACTCTCCATTTCTGTTTCTCTTCATTTTATATATTCTTCGTACCCAGACCTGATGAGGGTGGTTTTATTTTATTATTTTTTGGCCCATTCTGGTGTCACAATCATAAAAAAAAGAATAACAATAAGCAACTGAAACAATGGAAATTAATAACTGGCAGCAGGTTACAATAGATTAACATCAGTAGAGGTCAAAGGTAGTTCAAATCTTATAATATCTCCTTTGACGTCTAACTGAATCTTTTCCTATACTATTGCCAATCATTATTTTCCACTGTATGAGTTGCTTGTTCTTTTTCATTGTTTTACTGTATATATATATATATGGTTTCTCTCTAAATCAGGAATATCTGAAAATGTGCCAAAGGTACTCAGCTGTTTCCTGTTTTCCTATCATACTCACTCAATATCGTATATGTCATTAGTTTATAATGGTTTCAGTGAAGTTAAATACATTCTTTGTACATAGATATAGCACTTCTAGGATCATAGCAATCAGTACACTATGCAGTAAAGCAAACAAGAAATAAGTGCTTTTGGAGTTCCCAAGGTTAAAGCAGACTCTTGATATACTAGATAATATACTATAAAGGGGAAGAATCTACTATGACAACACTTACACATAGACAGACAGAGCATAAGAGTATCATGGAGAGAGGAACTAGGGACATATTTTAATGGCTTTACAAAATGACTCGATCATATGGGAGTCATATTATACAAAGAGCCCAGAAATAGCAAGAACTGAGAACATTTAACACTGCTTGGAACTGAATAGGCATAGTCAGGCTGATACAGATGGAATACAGCTACCAGTTACAAAATCAGACAGGGGGCTTCTAATCATTTACACACCACTTCATTGGGTAAAAAAAGTTGCAGATGAGATAACTTGCACAATAACTCTGCAATCCTCAGACCATAACTCCCAAAAATGTCGGATAAATCACACTGTTCAGAATTTGACCACAGAGATCACACTAGGGATGTATTTGTATCTGCTTATCCACAAAGGAAAGCAGCAAAAGGGATAATTTTCAAGAAACAAAGTCATTGATATATCCAAAGTCACCATCGGTGTTCTAAACCACGTGTAAAACAGCTGATAGTGCAGTGTTATTCCATCCACCATGGTTGCCTCCCTATACTGGGAGGGGGTCAGTACAATTTGAAACATTACTTGGTCACACTTAAAGCAACGCAAATATTTACAATAGAGATCGTAAATGTGACACTAACCATGGAACTTGAAGTACCGAGTGGTATGATGAGAGTGATTTGATGAATAAAAAAGTCATATCAAGGAATATACTATGAGAGAAGGATAGGCATCGAGCTGTAAAATCTAATGACACATATACTTACTATCCTAATCCCTGATTATAATTTAGAGAGGTGTGATACCTTCAGAAGACAGATTTGTGTTTTAGATTTATCTCCTCAAAGACATTTTGCAATAGACAATTTTCATTCCAGGCAATGAATGCCTAATGGCATTTCAATAATCAGTGTCCAAACTGCTAGATATTTAACAGACCCACATTCTTAACTATTGTCTCATTTCCCACTATCAACATCACCACACAAAATCTTTTATTAAGTGTTACCTCTAACACTGTCCCCTTTCAAAATGAAGAGTCTCATTAAGCCATGGCTTATTCTCTAGGCCTACAAACAAGGTCAGAAACAATGTTCCTAAACGTATTATAACAGCATATGCAACTCATATGAAAATGAGACACAGAAACATCTACATCACCAATTATGGAAAGTGCCATAGCAAAGATTCACTTCATTTAAGAGACACTCTGAAAACCCAAACATTCCAAAAGGTCAACAATGGTGATAAATTTATTAGCAACATCCACACTAACCATCTAATGAGGTGACACTGGGTTTGAGTAATCAACCTCAGTGTCGATCCTTTAGTCAAGCTACAGTCAGAGAGTTAAACTTCAACAGCAATCTGTAAGACAGAAGCATCAGGAGCTTTATGATTATTGGTACTATCGGTCATAGTAACTTGTTTCTCACTAGAATTCAAAGGCAATTCGCTGTACACACATCACAACTAAAGGAACTCGCAAGTGATACTAAGAACAGAGAACTAGTATATTCTCTACTACGCACTGAAGCTGAATTGTTTTTCTTCTCTTGATTCTGACAACAGCACGAGTTTCAGGTAAACAAACGTATTCATTATGCAATGTTGTCACAATGTGTTAATCGGAAGCATATAAAAATCATGTAAAACCCATAACAAACATAAATGCTGCTAAGACCTTCCAGATATAAGTTCAAGTATTGTCACAAGTTCTTACTCTTTTAGAATATCCAAAAATCCTGTCAACCAATAGGAAGGATCTTACTTCACTAGTGAAAGGATATGAGTTAAAACAAACAGAAGTAGGAAGAAAGCAAACCGGCAACAAAATAACAAAAAAATTTGATATTATTCAGGTGATTGAGAGAAAACGTGAGCATTACAGAGATTTGTTGGGGGAAGATATGCTACAGAATGAGTAAATAGACTAGAGATGGAGAAAGGGTTTGCTGAGGATAATATTTGCAACAACTGACAATGACATTTTTACTAGTGTTCACAATGGTATGGATAGGATGCATTGCCATGGAATATTAAGTAAATATTCAATTTTAAGATGCGAAAATTAGCCTCAAGAATCTGAATCCTTACAAGGCTGCAAGAATAGATACCATCACTTTGAAGTGTTGTGAAAGTGTTGAGTCTAACTACTGTAGTACATTCTACTGAAGCTGTAAGGCCTGGAATAGTGGGTACTGCACCAGTCTTTATGAAAATGTACACTAAATCATAGTGCAAAATCACCATTAAAAAGCATGCATATCCGAAGAGCATTGAACTTTGTCTGCAGAATAGCATAACTTTCGAGAAGAGATGTCTACAGGCACCTAGTCTACTTGATTTCAAAAACAAAAAGAGTTCCAAATCGCAGGAAAGACAGAGCAAACTGTATCTCTCCAGATTTTCAAAAGGCATTTCATACCGTTCCTGAAGACATCAATATAAAATTTGGTATTCAAAACCACAGTTGGAAGTGTGATACTAAGATGAATAAAAAAAAATACTAATTGGTACCAAAGAGTAGTGATGAGCCAAGCAGCAACATGATGGAGAAATGTAACTGCTAATGTGACACGAGGTTCAATATTATGACCGATCCCCTTCCAATTTATGTAATGATTTCCCAGATGGTGTAAGGTTTTATATGAACAAGTTTGCAGTTCATGGAATGATATAGAAATAGGCGAGAAGTGAAGTTTCAACAGGAACTAGATCTACTACAAGGATGAACGCAACATGGCAAAAGAAAAGTCTAAGATCAACAATGGTACTTATTGTTTCGTTTTGGAATCTTAAGAAATGGAGAAAGCTAAGAGACATTCCAGATGGTTTGTTTCTGTATGAAGAGATTAGGAATTATATAAGAACAAATGCCAGTGATTGGGCGGTTCCAAATGATTAGACAAAAAATGAACTAAAAAAAGATGATATTAAAGGACACTGCAAACATTGCATTAAGACCGCGGTGGCAATAGTTCCTTAGTGACAATCACTAAAATATATTTAGGCATTACTATTAGTATATCTTTAAGTGAGTAGTTACTATATACTTAGCGATATTTTCTTTACTATTGGTTACTGATATGCTATTTGAAAACAAGACTAATTTTGTATGACACATTCCGCTGAGATCTGCTCTCAAAGCTACTACGAGGTCTTCGTCTCTGCATTGACGACCAAACAAAGGAGGAGGGAAGAGACTTTCTCGGAAAACCTTCCGACGTCAGCACACTGGAATTACGTCATTAATTTTTTTTTTTCTAGATCTCCTTTCTTTGAGATGTATCCTTCTTTCCCTATGTTCTACATTATCATCATGCCTCTCTCTCTCTCTCTCTCTCTCTCTCTCTCTCTCTCTCTCTCTCTCTCTCTCTCTCTCTCTCTCTCTCTCTCTCTCTCTCTCTATATATATATATATATATATATATATATATATATATATATATATATATATATATATATATATATATATATATATATAGTCGTGGCTATCCCTCGAGGTCCCGGATAATGGTTTCTGAATTTACTTTGAATTCATTAATTAGATTAAATGTTTTCATTTATTTATTTATTTATTTATTCATTTATTTATGAAATGATGACATTTTCAAAACGTTTATCAAAGACAGAGTCCTTGAGAATACTGTTCCACCTTTAGTCCATCCATATGATAGGGCAATACTAATTATGCTACGCGAGTTGACAACAAGCATCAAACAAGGAATATTACTCACTGCCTTTTCCCTCGCATCTCTAAGAGGTTTTGGCGAAAAAAAGTAATACAGTAAGAATCACTTTGTAGACATTACAAGGCTCATTGCATTGGTCATTATAAGTAATGAAGGTTGTGAGAAAACATAAAAAGGGAATATCAATAAATAAATAAATAAATAAATAAATAAATAAAATTAAAAGCTTACGAGAGTTTCAGGTAATAGTGTGGATAAAAATAGTGGTCATTTTAGAAGTAATTTTGCGCCCAAGATGTACCCAAAGCAACAAAAAGTGCGAGGGTTCGAGTTACATAACCGAGAGGAGAGAGAGAGAGAGAGAGAGAGAGAGAGAGAGAGAGAGAGAGAGAGAGAGAGAGAGAGAGAGAGAGAGAGAGAGAGAGTTTAGTTTGAGTACTGGTGCAAGACAGACAGAGGAGACAGCAGCAGCTCGATAATGTTAAAGATTTTCTCAATTTGTGGCGTTCATAATATTTAGATATTTAGAAATCTCTCTCTCTCTCTCTCTCTCTCTCTCTCTCTCTCTCTCTCTCTCTCTCTCTCTCTCTCTCTCTCTCTCTCTCTTATATATATATATATATATATATATATATATATATATATATATATATATATATATATATATATATATATATATATATATATATATATATATATATATATATATAAAGGCCACCGTGGCCAAGTATTAACACTCTCGACTTTGATTCGTCAAGTCGAGAGTTCGCGGCCCGCCAAGGTGTGAAGTTAGAAAAGGCATTCACTCAGGGTAGTGGTCACAATTACCATAACCAAAGTCCTTTGCAAGAAGACCCCGTCCTAGAACTAGAGGTCATAGTTTGAAGCTTCGTAAGAATACTACTTTGCAGGATGTAAGGAAATACTTTTTCAGTGTAAGAGTAGTTGATAATTGGAATTGGCTAAGCGAGGAGGTAGCTAATGCTATCTCAATCCATAGTTTTAAGGACAGGTATGATAAGTATCACTAAGTCTAAAATGGAACCGATCAGGAGACGGGAAGATACGAGCTTTGGGCTCTTTCCCGCAAACATAATTAGGTAATCACAATTAGGTAATCACACACTTGAAAAAGCACATAGCTAAGCTTGAAAAAGTTCAAAGACATGCCACGAAACTGGTGCCAGAAATACGCAATCTCAGTTATGATGAGAGGCTGAGGGAATTAGACTTACCATCACTCGAAGCTAGAAGAGTGAGGGGGGATATGGTGACAGTCTTTAAATTCCTTCATGGTTATGATAGAGTGGACAGGGATCGATATTTTGATATGGCTGGCTCTAAAACTAGAGGTCATAGTTTGAAGCTTCGTAAGAAAACTTCTTTGCAGGATGTAAGGAAGTATCACTAAGTATAAAATGGAAGCGATCAGGAGACGGGAAGATACGAGCTTTGGGCTCTTTCCCGTAAACACAATTAGGTAATCACATTTAGGTAATCACACATGAAAAGCAGTAACATAGCTAGGCATTGATATACAACCGAAAAGATGTAACAATGTAACTTGCTAAGCAATCAGGTACAGAAGGATATATATAAGTGGATATATACTGTATTGGTTTTTGAAGTTTTCTACCACCTAATCTGGCAATGGGTAATAGCTTAGGGTTGTGACACGCGATATCTTTTATGTTTTGCACCCTGCAAAATGTGATGCCTTGATACATTCATCACTGCTAATTAATGGGGAATGCAGTATGCTCTGCTGTATGCATATTACAAGAACCTTCACTCAGAGAACTGTTAATTCATGTCTTAATTACTACGAAAAAAAAATTAAATTTCATACTGGAAACCCCGAAAAAACTCTGTTTTTCTGTGCAAGATGCTTGACTCCTTACGGAAGTTCAACGGTAGGAAATAAGAATATTCTCTATAGAGGACCATGTCTAGTAAATGAAGTAATCATCTGATAATATACTTGGATAATATTAAAATATATTACTTTTATAACGCAATCCTTACTGCTTTCACAAGCAGTGGTACTCCTCAATTTTCTCATTTTCCTATCCCATCGGGCAGTTTCAGGCATAGTTCCTAGAAGTAATGGACTAACAATCTATCCTAGAATTTCAGCCCTTGATGAGGTTGATTAGGAGGAGGGACTTTTTTTTTTCTTTTTCTGAATGCTATTTGGTATTTTTATCATAGTCAATCATTTCTGGGAGAGAAGGTTTCTACTGAACACTGTAGTGAAAATTCTATTAGGGCTTGTACACAAAGAAGCATCATTATCATCTCTGTTTCCTTTAGATTTCTTGCAAATGAGAACCAGTACAGAGCACCATAGGAAATTTAACTTGGAAGAGCTCAGGTGTAATCCAGGTTCAGAATCATTAAGCAACAAAAAGTTACAGGTAAGATTGTCAATGACATTCCATGTTGGTAACTCGGTGCAATCTGTGTTGACTGTAAGTATACTGTAGGGCAAACTATTTTACTGCTTCATATCCTGCAGGTAGCCAACTGAAAGATGTCAGACAAATGACTGTAACAGCGGGTATTTCTCCATATTTAGTAACTTTCTGATGTAGTACTGTATATATTCCTTCTTGTGAAGTTATCTACATTGCGGTAATGAAAAGATATTGAAGATAATAAATATATATGTCCTAACTTTTTCATCAAGGAAGCTGCCCTGTGCAGTGGCTAGCTGCTTGTTCTTTTTTTTTTTTCATTAGTGTGACACCTGGACAGGCAAAAACTGCCATCATCAATAAAGGCCCGGGCACGAGAAAATACCAAGACGAAGGAAAAGAAAAAGCTTAAGGACAAGGCAGAGATGAGGTAATATCATACAAAGGAAAACGACAAACAGAGAAAACAGTCAAAGTACAGAAGACCCAGAGATACGGAGGACTAGGCCATGAGTGTATCTCTTGCGTGACTGCCCTGCTTCCCTTGGAGTGAAATGCTTGGGTAATATTAGCTTTGCTCCAGTTAATAAAAAGTTCTTTCATCAGTCCACTGACAATGCAATTTTACTACTGCATAGAACCAGGAGAGGACATCGGAGTGTGCACATCTGACCATTTTGAAGTGAATCAATATGGGTTTCCAGTTCATTTTCTAATGCAACTAGAGCAACAAGGTTGTCACTACAACTCTTAAAAACTGTATGTCCACAAAACTTGTGTAAATTTGGCCTCCAATGAAGTATGCATAAAAGGCACTATAAGATGATTACACGTATACAGTATTTGATATGTACCTGTAACAAGCTGATGTATAGTTGATACACAATAAGAATACGGAAAGGCTGCAATATAATAGGAACAATATCGGTGTTGGTGGGGTTTTGGTTTATGAAAAACATGCTGCTGGGTAAACATGTTTGGTTCTACAGAGGGTAATCATTATGAAATGGCTAACGCAAATTAGAATTACGTGAGATTTGTACTTACAACTAAATGATATCCTAACGTGCAAATTGTAACTAGCCAATAAATGATCAATAGTTAGTATGTTTGCTAGTTATTAGCCAAACTATAACAGTGTATTATTATTTCGTACACACACACACACACACACACACACACACACACACACACACACCACACACACACACACACACACACACACACACACACACACACACACAGTCTTTAAATTCCTTCATGGTTATGATAGAGTGGATAGGGATCGATATTTTGATATGGCTGGCTCTAGAACTAGAGGTCATAGTTTGAAGCTTCGTAAGAAAACTTCGCAGGATGTAAGGAAATACTTTTTCAGTGTAAGAGTAGTTGATAATTGGAATTGGCTAAGCGAGGAGGTAGTTAATGCTATCTCAATGCATAGTTTTAAGGACAGGTATGATAAGTATGACTAAGTATAAAATGGAACCGATCAGGAGACGGGAAGATACGAGCTTTGGGCTCTTTCCCGTAAACACAATTAGGTAATCACAATTAGGTAATCACACACACACACACATACATATACACTATATAGCAAGTTTGCTAACTAGCTGAAAACTAAATATACATGCTACAAATATATTATTATTATTATTATTATTATTATTATTATTATTATTATTATTATTATTATTATTATTATTATTATTATTATTATTATTATTATTATTAATATTATTATTAGCTAAACTTTACTTTCTTCTTCTGCACACGGTGTTGGGGGCTCATTAGCCAGTGGTTGGGAATGACTTCAATGAGAGCAATATGATGCCAGTCTGATCATTCGACTAAAGGGGAAAGAGGATCCCGTCTCTCTCTCTCTCTCTCTCTCTCTCTCTCTCTCTCTCTCTCTCTCTCTCTCTCTCTCTCTCTCTCTCTCTCTCTCTCTCTCTCTCTCTCTCTCTCTTTAGCAATCCAGGTAAATAAATGGAAAGGTGAACGGGAAATGCTGCTTATGGTTTCTTTTTTCAAAATCCATCAAAGATGAATTTCCATATTTATAAGTTCTTGTTCGTTTTTATAACTCTCTCTCTCTCTCTCTCTCTCTCTCTCTCTCTCTCTCTCTCTCTCTCTCTCTCTCTCTCTCTCTCTCTCTCTCTCTCTCTCTCTCTCTCTCTCTCTCTGTGTGTGTGTAGGTATGCGTGTGAGTGTATTTACCTAGACTTTATATACCCAACTGTGTTCACGAAAAAGAGCCCTTTAACAGCTACTCCCGTTTTCTGGCCAGTTTCATTTTCTCACAAACACGTATCATATCTATACCTGATGCTATGGATGTATTTAGCATATCCTCACTTAGCAAATTCTAATTATCAGCTATTCTTACACTAAAAAAGTAGTTCCTTGCATCCTGCAAATAACTGTTCTTACGAAGCCTCAAACTAGCACCTCTAGTTCTAAAGTCACTCATATCAAAATATTGCTTCGTAGCCATTCTGTTAAAACCATGATGGAATATAAAAACCATTGCCACATACCCGCCCTTACCTGTGGTTTCGAGTGATGGTAACTCTAATTCCTTTACCCTGTCCTTATAGAGAATACATATCTCTGTCACCAGCTTCATAGCACGAAACATCAGGATTTCGCCATGTCAAAACCAGGAAAATCAACTGATTATATACACTGGCTTTATGTCCTATGCCAAGCCATACAAAATATACTAATCAATAAGCTGTTCAGTCGTGGTCTCTGTATTTCATATGAAAGAGTACAGGAACTTAACACAAATCGTGAAAATAGTGTTTTTGCACAATTCGACAGGGATGGGTGTGTCTGCCGTTCCAGTCTGAAGCGTTAAGTACTAGGTACCAGGGCTGGAAATAATAAAGATCATAAGTCATCTGCCTGAAATGCTATGAACTCTTTTTATGGGACAGAAAATTCTATCATCCAATCTTCCTTACAAGAAAAGGCAAGAGATGACAAGGAACCAATGCATATTACGAAGTTTGCAAATAAAGACATTGTCTCCATCGCCAGAAATATATTCTGAAGTAATACATGCTGCATTACCACAAACAACATTAATTGCACCAGCTACAAATGTCCAATAAAAGTTGATATAACAGTGTTATGCATCCAGAGATAGAGAGGATGGGTGGTTGGTTTACATGCCAAATGATCCAAAGGACTTTGTGTCTTGGGCAACATACCACGCAAGTATAGAGTGCAAATTACAGTCATACCACTGTACCCCACTGCTATGATTCCTTTACTGACTGAACCAACAGCACTGCAGCATTTGTAGCTCACACAATGAAACTTGTGGCTAGGGCCATCCAGCATGTGTAATTAGGACAATCCACTGTATTGGTCGAGGACCAGCTATTATGTAGTTTTGCAAAGCAGGATCAGTGGACATACATCTTTGGTAAAGGCAGATTTGATATACTGATGAGAGGCTTCCAAATAAAAATGAATGTCATGAAACCGCTTTTAAAACTTTTGTGTGGTAGTGGTTGTACTGCAGTACTTGAGCAATGAGAAGTTGACTCTTCAAGCAGAGCAGATGCAATACTGATAGGATCACATGTCACTCACTGTTGCTATATTTACCAAGTCACAGCTACAGCCCTACATCTTCGGGATGCATGTTAATATTATTGATTTTGCTGGATGTGCAATTTGGTTGTCAAATATAGGCATTTTGGACCAGAAACAGTAAAGATAGAGGACATATGTTAAAATTTCTGAACTATTTGAGTGAAAAAATATATAATTAGACACTACAATCATAATTATATATTTCCTGGGAGTAAAGATATAGCAAAATTCGTGCTTGGCATGGCGGCCATCTTGAAATCCAAGATGGCGGCCAAAGTTGGAGTATGATTAAGTGGGTCCTGCTCTTATATGATAAAACATATGAAAAAAAGGCCGATGTTAGTGTAATAAATTACCACACTTCCTTCATATTTTGAACAATTTTCCTAATCCATTGTACTGCTACTTGTATGGTAAAATGTCATTCTCTGCATACACTCTCTTCCATTGGAGATATTTGAGACATGGCGTTTCAGACTACTGTAAATTATGTAGTTTCCCTACATACTATCTCAGTATATATATATATATATATATATATATATATATATATATATATATATATATATATATATATATATATATATATATATATATATATATATATATATATATATATATATATATATATATATATATATATATATATATATATATATATATATATGAAACACTAGAGTCTCCCCTAAAATATCCTCCGCCTACTCTGTTTATCTGATCTTTGTCTCCGTTTTCTGTGGAAATTTTTACATTAGCAGAAAATCGTTAGCGCTGTGTAAAATTCATTGGCCCTCTTTCGGTCGAGTTGAGCTTCCGCTGAAACCTCTTCTCTGTCACACCAGCCAAAAGATTCGTCGATTTTTAATATCAAAGTATGTCGTTCCTCTTTGTTGTATAATTCTTTGGAATATTTACATATAGATCTCATCTCCGAAGCAGTAAACTTTCTCAAAAATATCAACAGTGCTGATACTAAAAAAAAAAAAAATTCCCCCCTTTTGGTATCAATGAACAAATTACAAAAAAAATTGTTGTGTCATAATTGAAAACAAACTATAACATACACACTCAATATATACAAATTACAAAATTAGTAAAAAAATAAATGATTTCTTCAACACATAATCAGCTGCTGAATTCATACCGTATGCAGTACAAATTAAAAGAAACCACCTAACTTAATGAAAAAAAAACACTAAATACATCTTTAGTTTTAAAGATTTTCATCATATATCAAAAACACCATTTTTCTAACTACGAATAGTGAATCACTAACAGGAATTTGTGAAAGATTACCTTTGGCAGAATATTAAGAAAATATTTGTAATATCAAAAGCAGTGTTGCCATATTGATTTCATCAAAGTCTACACAGGTGTAGGAAAAGATTATAAAAATTTCCACAATAGCTACAATAATACGAAATATTATGCGTATTGCCCTCTATATGAGTGTTTCTCAAACTAGGATAATTTACCCAGCATTGGGTAAAAGACGACTGACTCTCCTTGGGTGACGGCATGATCTGGAATACCCATGACAAACTTCCTGCTGATTAAAACGGACTCAAATCAAAACATTTATTTCTATTTTGTACAATGGTTATTCAACATTAATAGTAACTTATAAGTAGACATGTAATTAAACTAATAAATAAGAGGGTTAGACATATAGTTAAATTAAATGTAGCTTTCATAGAAAATAATAATACTGTACTAAGAATGTTAACAATAATGTTAATAATAAAGTAGTAAGTATGCCACTAGATACAGGATCGTTATTATCGGCATCATTTCCATATTTGTTTCCTTACAATGAGAATAATTAGTTCTTAATGAGCAGCAACTATTTGTCCAAAAGAAAACTATATAGTTTGCCTTTGAAAGCTGTGAAGGAGGATGCATTTTTAAGATGCTCTGGAATATTATTCCAGAGTGTTGGCCCTTTGATAGTGATCATCTTTGAACCTGCTTCTGTGTTTGTTCTGTGAATAAAGAGCTCACTGCTCTGTCTTGTGTTGGTTCCCCTTATATCCCTGACTGTTTGTAAATCAAATAGCCAGCTAGGATAATGATGGTCCAAAATTTTGAATACAAAAACATAAATAGCATAAGCGACCTTATTTTCTGCCCGCAGCCACCCAAGTTTATTGAGAGCTGGTGTGATATGGTCATATTTTCTTATTCCTCCCAGGGCAACTCGAGATGCAAAATTAATAAGCTTCTGTATTCTGTTTATCTGAGTCTTAGTGGTAGATCCCCAAACAGTTGTGCAGTAATTAATGTGACTTAGGGCTAGAGATTCAACAACAGTTATTCGAGTGGTAGTCTCAAAATTGTCTTTTATACGTGATAAGTACATTAATGTTCCTGTAACCTTTTTGCATACTTTATCTATGTGGGAATCAAACAACATGTGGTTATCAAAGTGAATTCCTAGGTTTTTGACTGTTTTGCTAGGTGTGATAATATTGTCTCAAAAATTAATTGTTGTGTTTTCTGAAATTTGTGCTATGTGGAACCTTGAACCAATAAATATGCACTGTGTTTTACTTTCGTTAATTAACAGCCCAATTTCTTGGAAATAGGTTTTAATTTTTGACAGAGTGTTTTCTGCTCTTAAAGTTAGCTCTGGGAGGTTATTAATATCACCACTAAGGAGTAGTTGAGAGTCATCTGCTTATTGTACGACTAGACAGTCAGAAATGAAAGAAGATAGATCATTTACGTAAATGGAGAAGAGGATAGGACCAAGTACTGACTCCCATTTTTTTATTTATTTTTTTTCATAATGAACGAGGAACACTGAGATGGAGTTTTGAATGTTCTTAATAAGGAACCCCACATCATGTCAGATTTATAAAAGATGTGAAGTTTTCACTAGATGTTATAAAATATGCTATGGGAAAAAAAACACGGAGGGCGAGTTAAGGGGGACGAGCATCTCAATACCTAAGTTTGAAATTTCTCTCTCTCTCTCTCTCTCTCTCTCTCTCTCTCTCTCTCTCTCTCTCTCTCTCTCTCTCTCTCTCTCTCTCTCTCTCTCTCTCTATATATATATATATATATATATATATATATATATATATATATATATATATATATATATATATATATATATATATATATATATATATGATACAGAAATTGTAATCAAACTGTTTATTTATGTAATTACATATGGGACAGAACTGGTTTACATTGCAAGACTGCAGGATTCTAGCTCACAGTCAACGTTCTGAGAAGTGTATCCTCACTGTGTCATTTTCCATTGAGAAGTTTAGGCGGGACCCATGAGCTGTCCTAGAATCGTGTCCTGCACATACCAAAAAAGAATTGAATACATTGTGTAAATATTAGCCACATCAAAATTGATGATAAAACACATATACTTGAAGCTATAGAGGAAAGTTCACGGTTTTGAGACACGTTAGCAGTGTAGATCATGAACAAAAAAATATTTCCTCTGGGAATCCCTGGAAGGAAAAAATACCTCTAACATATATAACTTTTTTGATAGCTTAAGTAAAGTCTAGACAAGGATTACTAAAAAACATGAAGCTTTTTTTTTCGATATGAAAGTATTTCAGTTCCCGCAGTGTTTGTTAAAATCATCAGGAAGAATCTTATAAAGCAATGAATTTTGATGTTTTGCAACAATATTGCCAGTACATTTGATTTATATTTTCTAGAGAAATATTTATTAGGTATCTGATTTTATTAATTATTATTATTATTATTATTATTATTATTATTATTATTATTATTATTATTATTATTATTATTATTATTATTATTATTAGTAGTAGTATTAGTATTATTACTATTATTAAGCTACCTAATGCCTAATATATATATATATATATATATATATATATATATATATATATATATATATATATATATATATATATATATATATATATATATATATATGTATATATATATATATATGTATATATATATATATGTATATATATATATATATATATATATATATATATATATATATATATATATATATATATATATATATATATATATAAATTAAGAACTTAATAATACTCGGAGGACCAAAGAAAAGTATCTCAAAATTTTTATTACAAATTGGATATTAAATATTGTTAATACAAATTCAAAAGTCAAATTTTGAATTTGTTGGCTCTGATTTTGATTAAAAGTGTTAGACAATTTTCTTCTCTCCAAAATATTGAGTATATCACTTACTGGTATTGCAATTATTTACCGTATCATGTGTCAGTATTAACCCCCATACGAGTGGGAGTGGACACAAAGAAGTTGGAGCTGGGGAATTTAGGCTAGAATGACATTAATATTAAATTTGCCAAAATTTTCTTTTATCACACTAATAGAAACATCACCACCTAATGTATTTCATGACAGGAAGACACAGGAGGGATTCAGTACTTTAGTCAGACATTTAAGGAAGAAATTTGGAAGCTTTGAACTAAATGATTTAGCAACATACACGTTCTATCATCTTCAATACTGTACCTAAAGGAGCTTACTCAGTATACAGAAGTCTTGAGTTGAGGCAATTTATGCAAACTGTATTCCACTGATTTGATAAGTATTACATTATTTTTTTAGGCATATGCATCTTTCTTCTCTTGCCTAATCCTGTAAAAGGACATAATGATTACAACAAGAAGTTGTAATTCATGACGGTGCTCACAAGACCTTTTGAATAAGTGGAAGCTTTGAACTAAATGATTTAGCAACATACAGGTCTATCATCTTCAGTACTGTACCTATATATTACCAAAGGGTGCAGAACAGATGCAATGCCCATTCTTCAGAATGAACTAATGAGGATTAATGATTCAACGCATATGCTGTCCTTCCATAATAGTCCCTCCTGATGAGATGTGATTACCTAATTGTGATTACCTAATTGTGTTTACGGGAAAGAGCCCAAAGCTCGTATCTTCCCGTCTCCTGATCGGTTCCATTTTTAGACTTAGTGATACTTATCATACCTGTCCTTAAAACTATGGATTGAGATAGCATTAACTATCTCTTCGCTTAGCGAATTCCAATTATCAACTACTCTTACACTGAAAAAGTATTTCCTTACATCCTGCAAACAAGTTTTCTTACGAAGCTTCAAACTATGACCTCTAGTTCTAGAGCCAGCCATATCGAAATATCGATCCCTATCCACTCTATCATAACCATGAAGGAATTTAAAGACTGTCACCATATCCCCCCTTACTCTTCTAGCTTCGAGTGATGGCAAGTCTAATTCCCTCAGCCTCTCATCATAACCGAGATTGCGTATTTCTGGCACCAGTTTCGTGGCATGTCTTTGAACTTTTTCAAGCTTAGCTATGTGCTTTTTCAAGTGCGGATTCCAAAAGGGGGCTGCATATTCGAGTTTTGGCCTCACATAGGTTACATAAATATTTCTGAACATTTCCTTGTCCATGTGCCTGAAGGCTACCCTTACATTTGATAAGAATGCATATGCTGCCCTTACTACGCCATTTATATGTATTTCTGGAGACAAATCTGCCAGTATGTTTACTCCTAGATCTCTCTCATTTTCTGTCTCTTGAAGTTGTACTCCAGCCACCGAGTAGTCAAGCTTGGGCCTTCTTACACTTGTACCCATTCTCATTACCTTACATTTTGAGGTATTGAATTTCATTAGCCACTTTTCTGACCACTCATGCAGATTATTTAGATCCTCCTGAAGTTCTCTACCATTGTTCTCGTTTTTTACTTTCTTCACAATCTTTGCATCATCTGCAAACATATTCATGAATGAATTTACAGACTCTGGTAGGTCATTTACATATACAAGGAACAAAAGTGGCCCTAAAACTGAACCCTGTGGAACTCCACTACTAACTCTTCTCCATTCAGACACTGAGTGTCTTACTCTAACCCTCTGTTCCCTTCCTTCTAAGTAAGTTTTTATCCATTCCAAGACATTTCCACCTATTCTAGCCATTGATTGCAGCTTCCTAATAAGTCTCCCATGTGGAACAGTGTCAAACGCTTTCTGGAAGTCTAGGAATATGCAATCTGCCCAGCCCTCTCTTTCCTGTAAGATTTGGCTTACCTCATCATAAAATTCTAATAAGTTTGTTACTGTTGATCTTCCTTCTCTGAAGCCATGTTGCCTCACTGACAAAAAGTTGAAGGATTCCAAGTGAAGAGAGATATGTTTCCTTAGTAGTTTCTCCATAACTTTGCAAACTATGCTGGTCAAGGAAACTGGTCTATAGTTCAGAGCCGTATCCCTCCTTCCCTTTTTGAAGATAGGTATCACATTTGCTTGTTTCCAGCATCTTGGAATCTCCCCCGACTCCAGTGACTCCTTAAATATGATACTTAGTGCCACTGATATTGTGTTTGCGCATTTTTTAAGCACATGAGGGGATATGTCATCAGGACCTGTAGCTTTATGAACATCTAAATCCATCAGCGCTTTGCATACCTCTGTGGCTGTAAGGTTGATGTTCTCTAATACCGGCCCTTGAGCTTCTATCACTGCAATCTGAGGGGGTGGGGTATTTTCTACTGTAAATACTGACTGAAACTCCTTGTTCAATTCTTTGCAGATCTCTTCGTCCGTCTCAGTGATGCTTCCATCCGCTCTCTTTAGCCTTAAAACCTGTTCTTTTACCTTCAGTTTTCCTCTGATAAAGCTGTGGAAAAGCTTGGGATTTTCTTTAGCCTTCCTGGTGATGTCCCTCTCATAATCTCTCTCTGCCTCTCTCCTTTTACTTAGGTAGTCATTTCTTGCTCTTTTGTAGGTTTGCCAGGCATTTATGTTTTTTCTCCTCCTATACCTTTTCCAGCATTTGTCTCTCCACTCCTTAGCTCTTTTACACCCATTATCGAACCATTTCTCTCTGGCATGAATTACACCTACTTTGGTGACAGGTATGCAGCAATCTACTATCTTCCCATATTTCTCACAAAAGATGTCATACATTTCTTGTACAGATTTGTTGTAAAATAAGGTTCTCCAGTCAATAACTGCAAAAAGCTCATTCATTTTGATGTAATCTCCTTTCAGATAGTTCCTCCTCATGTCCTCAGTGCCTCTACTCTCAGGAAGAATGTCTTCAATGATATACTCCATCAACAACACACAGTGGTCACTCTTTCCAATTGGTGGTTCATACTCAATATTTTCAATATCCAACACATTATCTGTGAACACCAGATCAAGTAGTGATGGCTCATCCCCACCCCTGGCTCTTGTTGGTTCCATTACATGTTGGTGTAGGAAATTCCCTTGTACGCAATCTAGGAATCTTGCCCCAAATGAGTCCTCACCACTGTGTGGGTCAAGATTTATCCAATCTATCTCTTTATGATTAAAGTCTCCCATAATCAAAATCCTACATTTTTTCTCCCGCGCCATGTTAACAACTGAGTTTATGACTTCAATCGTACCTATATGACTTTCCTCATAAATTTCAAGCCTATTTTGGTTCCTTGGTGGGTTGTATACAACAGTTATTATAATGCTCTCTGACCCAGTATTTATGCGAGCAACAAGAAATTCCCTGAACTCACATTCTATAGCCAAGTTTATTTCTTCAACTTGAATCCTCTCACTTATGAGCAGTGCTATCCCTCCACCAGTCCTCTCAGATCTTTCGACCCTTAGTATTCTGAAGCCCTTAGGAAAAACTGTGACACTGTTTATGTCCTCACTCAACTTAGTCTCTGTAATTGCTACTATATCTGCCTTACTGTTGTGAATCCTATCTTTTAATTCTACTGCCTTACCAGCTAATCCATCAGCATTTGTGTATAACAATCTTAATGAGGCCCCATCCCCTGATCTTCTGTCATTATCTTCTTTATCTCCCCTTTGTCTGGAAGTATTCTGTAACAAAAATTTTTCTTCTCTTCTTCATTTCTTTCATCATTTAACCTTCTTGCCTCTTGCAACAAGTTTTTGATCTTTCCCATCTCTTCCTGTGTTCTGTATCGTCTAATGAACACTTCTTTGCATTCTTGAAGGTCTTTTAGACTTTTTTTTCTCAACAATATTTCCCTACATGTCTCCCCTCTCTCAAAGGTTACTTTTGTTGGTCTCGGCTTTCCTTCCCTCGAATATTTACCTAGTTGGTGTATGTTTACAATATCCTCAGGACCACATACTACTCCAAGCTTTCTTATCAGGTCTACAACGTTAGCTTTATTTTCTTCAAGTCTCCCCTGCCATGTTGGCTCCTGGGATTCACTTATGCCTGAGATTACCACTGTCTTCTCCTTATCAAGTGCCTGTCTGATGAGTGGGTTTGCCCTTTCCATCACAACGTCTTTCATTTTTTCGATTACTGTCTCTTTATAGTCAACTGTTTGTATGTTTTCCAGTGCCACCACCTTTACAGCCTCTTTTACTGCCACATTCCCCTTTAGTGCATCAGCAAAGGACGTTTTCATGGCATCATTTTCCATATTCAGCTCCTGGAACTCTTTTCTGAACTGTTCAATGTTTTCCTTAATCTGAACATTCCAAGCAGCAATCTCGTCTCTCTCAGAAGAGAGCAGTGAACTAACATCTAATTCCTTTAGGTTGTCATTTAGCTGTTTGTTTTTATCTTCTTGTTTAGAAATTCTAGATTCTAGTTGACTCTTTTCCCCTTCCAGCTTCTTTATTCTTTTTTCTAGTTCCTTTCTCTCCTGCCCTTGTGCTTTATTTGCTTCCTCCAAAGATCTTATTTGTTCTCTGAGTGTTTCATTCTCTTTCATTTCTCCATCCATATTCCGAATTTTATCATCAAGGCTTGTAACCATTTCCTCTAACTTCTTGATTCTCTGTTTAAGTCCTCTGATGACTACCCCTTCTCCCGACCCATGGGTGGGAGAGGTTTGGGACAGAGATGGCTTCATTTTTATGTTCTCCCTCTCACAGAATATAGAAAGAAGACGAGAAAGAGGAAAAAAAAAGAAAAGAGAAAAACTTCTAATTTACCTTCACACAGAATTTTTATATCTCCATATAAGTGCTATTTAGTGACTCAGTTTGTCTCCTTTCTGGTAACACACATCTTAACTTAAAAACTTGACCATGGTAATTTAAGTATAAAAAGAAAAAGAAAAACAAAAGTCAAACCTGAAGGAAAATTCGAATTTGTGTTCGAGGTGGCACCCACCTGTTTCTGTTATATATTCTTCCTAACTGATAAACTGACTTGCTAACCAAGATATGTTATCACGGGATTTAGACTTTACATTTAACTCAATATATATACAAAATAACAAAATAGTAAAAGAGAAAGCTAAGAGAAAAGCAAAAAAAAAATGAAGAAAATAGGACTGCTGTACTACTTGGCAACTTAACTCAGTACTGTTGACAGGTGGGTATTTGGTAATTTTTTTTTTCTTTTATTGTTCAATTTTTTCGTGTATCAAACTAACTAACTAGTTAATATAAATGGGAAGGATACTGATTTTAGCAATATATAGAACCACAGGATCAGGTAAAACGGCTTAAGAGCTTTCCCCAGTTTACACAAAAAATTAGGTAATGTGGTGTGATGGCTCCACGTCTGGCAACTCACAGATGCAAGAGAGGTGTAGGACAGGGAAAACTGCCTGTCTCCTTGTTAAAGCCTATGTATAGGAGATATAGTCCATTACTGAGCACTAATATTAAACCTGCTGAATATATAGGGTGAAGCAAATAATGAACACTTGCCTGCCACTTTCAGAACATTATACGACGAAACAAAACAATTTAGCAGCTTCGTGAAATGAGCTTGGTGAGTTCATCAGAATCAGCAGGTAACGAAGACCACTCTCTTCTGTCCTCTGCTTTAAGCTTCATCACGAATCTTCGTTTCGTTAGTAAAGTATAGATCTTTGTGGATATTCATTATGCCTGATACGTTGATAGTGGTTAAATAAAGTTACGATTCCACTGCATATTAACTTCCTAAGTCCTCAGTGACTAACCTACCTACGGGTAAGACAGTGTTCCCTTTTCTTCTATCTAGGTATGTGTGAAAGACATCGGTTCCAAAAGTTCGTTGCGATTCCTCAGATGCTCATATTAAGCATTAGAAAGGGGTGGCGTTGAGAAGAGCAAAGTACAGTCTATTGCACTTATAGATTACTGCATATCTTCCAATCATGTAAGTTTCCCATATGTATGTGTGTGTGTGAGTGTGTGTGTAGCATTCAAGTTTTCTACATATGATGGGTTTCACTAGAATTAGTATTATCTTAGTTTTTTATATGCATTACCTTAATGTATGAATCTTCATTTATTCATATATTGTCTTCTACACATATTGAATATTTTTGCTTTTTTTTATTAATTATTTTAATCGTTGAATTAGTTCCAACTTTGTTTTTCACTTGTATGAAAATTGGCGTCGTCATAATACAGATTTTGTTCGAAAAAAGCAGTTTTATTCCCTAAGATTCCGTGACTTTTCCTTCTCGTTACTAAGGCCTAATATCTTGCAGCTAAGGCATATAAGATTGCCTCTGTTGCAATGAAGACTGTTCTGTCATCAGAGAGAGTTTTAGATCTGTGGTATTTTGACAGTTTTTTTTTGTCCATGGTTAGCGTTCTGAGTAGTGGTATTCCTCACTCACCATGTTACTATTCTGTAAATAATTTAGGTGGATCTATGCACTGAATAAGCTTCGTGTGTTGTGCATACAAAGAAGATAAAGAAAGATCTATTGTTGTTCCATTTTCCTTGCTCATTTAAAGGTTTTATTGTCTTGACTTATTAGACATAGTCAAATATACACAAATACGTATAATTTTCACTGACAATTATACAAACAGGCTTGACTAGGGATAATAAACCATAAATTTTCAATACTTTTTTTTTTAAATTCAGGGAAAATAATGTTTTCGCCAGTGAGATAATACAGATTAACCATGTCTTAAAATTCAGGGGAAATAATCTGTTTTCACCAATGAGTTAATAAAGATGAATGTCCATTACTGCCCTTTTTACCCTGCTAAATGTTTAATCTTTATTTCATTGTATATCAAAGAAGGTTTTTTTTTCACATTATAGGCCCCGTTACAGTCTCAACCACTTTCTAGACTTGGCGACAGTGTTTTCATTTATCATCATTACTTGATGCAACATATTAAAAACAAAGCTTGAACTTCTGTGTCACTGGGGCTCTTGTTGGAACTTAGGAGTTGCTGAGCCGGTGTAAATCAGCTTATAATATGCAATCAACAATATTTATATCGATGGTCAGTATCATCGCAAGTGAACAATTTCTCACATAAAGAGATATGAGAATAAATGGATGGATATTCCTGTGTCAGAAGATAACAAAACTTTTTCTTAAAACAATATTTATTTCTTTTTTTTTACCATTTAACATATTCGTTTTCTTACAAAGTATTTTGTATACATGTTACATAAGCAAATAGTTCACCTCCCCAAAAACCTCTTAAGTAATTCAATTTAAATAAAAACTGTCTATCTATCTATAATATTTATTGATAAGTACAGTATTATAGAATGATCTGCATTTTTTTCAGGATTAGTATTAACAATACATTATTTGATCCAAAAAATCACATACAGATACACTTCTACATTATATATATATATATATATATATATATATATATATATATATATATATATATATATATATATATATATATATATATATATATATATATATATATATATATATATATATATATATATATATATATAATGGTTGATAGATAGATAAATTGATAGATAGATAGATAGATAGAAAAAATAAAAGAGGGTAAAAGTGTTGTGAGCCAGCGCAGTGCAGTAGCAGAACAGTAGAAGTTTAGAAGCAGCAGCTAAAGCTGAACAAGAGAGGACGAAGGGGGAGGAAGTGGAGGTGGAGGAGGTGCTGGTGGTGGTGGTGGTGATGGAGGAGGTGATGGTGGAGCTTCGCAATGAGGCGATGTTCAGTAACAAAGGTCACTTTGCTGGCTGAGGGCACAGGGCACTCGGGGGCAGGGGTTTAGGATGGGTTGTCTCCTGATCCTGAGTATTCTTCGAAGGGGATCCCTCGGTCCTTGGTACGAGGGGCCGGTCACCCCGCCATGTCCTATTCTCTCATTTTAATAAACCCTTCTCTCTCTCTCTCTCTCATATATATATATATATATATATATATATATATATATATATATATATATATATATATATATATATATATATATATATGAGTGATTGATTCGGTTTTACGTCACGAACTCCCTTTTCTACTAAGGGCTAGGACGGTTGCCTTCTTACGAAGGACTTGTTTTGGCAGATGTAATCGTTACCCTGAGTGTATGCCCTTACTAACCTCAGTCCGTGACGGGGCGCGAACCCTCGACCTGCCGCTTCAGAGTCGCAGACGCTACCATTTTGCCACGGAGACTACTTATATATATATATATATATATATATATATATATATATATATATATATATATATATATATATATATATATATATATATATATATATATATATATATATATAGTAAGGAAGCCCATCAGTGAAACAAAACTTATAAAACAATGCTATATTTCGGATCCTAACTGGATCCCTTCTCAAGCACAGGATCCTATATTAGGATCCGAAATATAGCATTGTTTTATAAGTTTTGTTTCACTGATGGGCTTCCTTACTATTTAGTGCTGTATGCTAACAGTTTGTACTTATATATATATAT
>JAXCGZ010005794.1:0-10000 GCA_037179515.1 Halocaridina rubra
TTAGCTAGCTAAATAGGGATCAAGCCATCTCACCTCGGTTCCAGTCCCAAGTCTGGAGTAGTTTATCCGGTCCCAACCCCCGAATAGTTTAGGGTTTGTGTCGAGGAAGGGTTTACAATAGTAAAACTTGAGCGAAACCCAACTCTGATCTCCAAGAGGTTAGTGAGATACAGCGACTTCATATGAACTTGGGAAAAGGTGAAAAAAAAAAAAAAAAAATATATATATATATATATATATATATATATATATATATATATATATATATATATATATATATATATATATATATATATATATATAATATATATATATATATATATATATATATATATATATATATATATATATATACGTGATCAGTCATTATAGCAAGTAATAGGAGACCGTTGGTAGCGTAGTGGTTAGAGCATTCTACTGGGAAATAAGAAATTGCGATGAAGCCCGCCGCGGAGTGTTGGGAAAGGCATCCAGCCTTAATTCGCATCGTCCAAAATGCTTGTCCGCCCTCATATTGTTTTCAAATTTTTCAAGTGTTATTATTAGCTAAAATTATTAGATAAATATGATTCCAGTAGATTTAAGGATTATCACCGAAAGGCCAAGTGCTTAGTCTCCGTGGCAAAATGGTAGCGTCCGCGACTGAGTCGGCAGGTCGAGGGTTCGCGCCCCGTCACGGACTGGGGTTAGTAAGGGCATACACTTGGGGTAACGATTACATCTGCCAAAACAAGTCCTTCGCAAGAAGGCAACCGTCCTAGCCCTTAGTAGAAAAGGGAGTTCGTGACGTAAAAAACGATTAAAAAACTGGAAGGCCAAGTGCAGATGGGTAACATCACCAGAATTCACTTAGAAGTTGATTCAGAATTCTTGAGCTTCTCTGTGACTTGTTCAAATTCGCGAGTTATCTATCTACTTATACATCTCTGCCTGGCTTCGTGGTAGAGGCTCTGACTTAAAATTTTACATTCTCAGAAGTCTCAAGACCGAATCCCATGTGTGGGGTTAATGTGTTAAAGGATTTATGTATTTACACCAAGAGATTTCACAAGTTTTAAGTATTGAGCTAACTCAGATTAAGAAAATAATAATTAGAATTATTTAAATTGTGAATTTTTTATCTTAGTGAACTATAACTTTTGAATACTGTTGTGAACTATTTTTAACCATTTATTAAATATTAATAAACAATTAAAAATAACCCGAAGATAGTTTAAGAGAATATGTTACTTTCCATCTATACAGTAGATAAGGTCAGGAGACCGTGATATCGCAGTGGTTAGAGTACTCGACTCTGGAAGTGAGAAACCACTACTCAAGCCCACGGCGGAATATTAGGAAGAGGAACTAGCCTTAATTCCCTAGCTTCAACCTGTCTGCCTCCATCCCCATTCGACTGGGAATTAACACTGACACATAAATCCGCAAACAACACTAGTAAAAACAACAACAACAACAACAACAACAATAGAAAGTATAAAGAGAACTGGTGTGAAAACCAGCCTTGTGGTTATCGAGATCATGTTGGCAGAGTGTCAAGTTGATTTCCTTGTGGGCATAATTATCTACACTGAATATGGCGGGAGAGGTCTCTTTCATATTTTTTTTTATATATATCTATATTAAAACTGCCTTCGTTCCACTGGAGACTGTATACGAATCACGTTTTAATTTTGCATATCTTTTGACATTTTTTTTGCTTATTGGAAATACGAAATCACTTTTTTCTACATTTCTTGCAGTGCAATGAGCTCACTGTGGATATGAAATCAAATTAATTTTTTTTTTTTTTACTTTTTGTTAACTAACTAAAGGTACGACATCCTAGTCCCCCAATATGGGGTGGACGCAAATAGAATGTGGCTGGGGAATTAAGGCTGGAAGCCCTTTTTATCGCCCCCCCCCCATATATATATATATATATATATATATATATATATATATATATATATATATATATATATATATATATATATATATATATATATATATATATATATATATATATATATATATATTATATTATGGATGTCTCATTATAAATTTTTACTGGTTCATATACACAGGATATCCGTTCTAAATTCTATTTACTTCTCAGTTACTTATTTCTTTGTTTATTTGCTCAGATGTAATTGCACAATTGTGACTGATTTTACTGATTCGGTATATTCTGATATTTTATCTCTGTATCATATTATGCTCTGTATTAACGACCAGCGTATATGGGAAATACAATTTAATATTTTTTGAATTTATTTTGTATTACTTCAGTATGGATGCCATATTACTCACTATTTTATCTTACGAATATATTGAATTTCTTGACTCGCTATTGACCGAAATCACATGTATATTCTAAATGTCTAAATGTTCTTTATTTTAGACAGGTCATGGTTTCATTATTTATGTGTATATGTGATATGCTAACTCACCATAGCTATTACATATATAGGGGACATTACTTTAGCTCGAAGATATTAAATACCTATTTAAGTAAAATATGTTTTCTTCAGAATGTTGACTATATATCTTTAGCTTGTAATACCTCATATAAAATATATAAAATCGCATTTTTATCTAAACGAGTATCTTGATCTTGTATCTTCACAGCAGATATATATTATATTTATTTTTCTAAGGATTCCTTTATAGTTCTCCTGGAGTAGGGTGCAAGAATACCCCTTCCGTGTTATCTTGTGTTTCGTAAAATTCCGCTAAATGGGGCTGAACGTGGGGACTGAGTATTACGCCTCCCTTCGTATTTTTTCTCTAGAAAAGAGTCAACATTTTGCTCTGACTCTGCGGCCACCCCTCTAAGAGCAGGGATTATGGCCTTGTATATAGAGAAACTATTATAATTTTTTAGGTTGCATAAAGTACGATATTAGTTCTTCATTACACCTATCTAGCTAACTACAGAAAGGGAATCGCATTTTTATTATGTAAATGGTTTAGGCTCGTAATTCATTTTAGGTAAGAAATTATGTAGCCATGGTACGGACGAGATGTCTCTGTAGTCAATACTTACGGGTCCTTAAAAGAAATAAAATCGCGATGAATCATATAACTTTCTTTTGAGATCTTTGGTCACTTCAAAAACTAAATCATAATCAAATAAATATTGTATTTGGATATTGTAGATCACTTTAAGAATGCAATCGAGAAGAAATATACATAGGATATAGGGTCCAGAGGAATTTAAGAACAACATACATATATTTTGATGGCATATTAAGGTGTAACTCTTCATGAAAAAAAAATCTCTATGCAGTCTCACGTCAAGAGGAAATTAAAGAAAAAGTAAATGACATTTTTGTAATTGTGGATTGCTTCAGGAATGAAATTTCGGTGCCATATGGATATATTTTGAGGTTATGTGTCACTTCATATAATATATCGATTCGATGATAATATATTCTGATGTCATGCGTCTCTAGAAGAGATATTATTGCAATTAACACTTGTTTTGAGGTTGTAGGTCAATTCAGGATTGAAATGGAAAGGCAATAGACATATGCAGTATTTCTGTGTTGTAGGTCACTTCAAAAACGATATCCGATGCAATGCACATATGTTACTATTCTAATGGTCACTTCAAAAGAAAAAAAAATCTCAATGCAGTTTGTATATTTTTGAAATCTATAGATACTTCAAGAATAAAACGAGATGCAAATACGTATACTTCGAGAATATGATTTGTTTGTTTGTTCCGGTTTTACGTCACGGATTCTCTTTTTTACCAAGGGCTAGGACGGTTGCTTTCTTGCGAAAGACTTGTTTTGGCAGATGTAATCGTTACCCCGAGTGCATGCCCTTGCTAACCTCAGACCGTGACGGGGCGCGAACCCTCGACCTGACGCCTCAAAGTCGCGGACGCTACCGCTTGAGCCACGGTGTCTACACTTCGAGGATATGATATACATACATTTTGACGTACGTACTATTTAAAGCCTGTTACCTAAATACTTAAATAACTAAATCACGTTTTATATACAAGCATACACATCTTTTGAAGCTGATAGCTATGTATTCTGGAAACAGGCTGTTAATTTTTAATACATAATCTATAATATTCTTAACTCAGTAAAGATAGCCCAGAATATGTGTAAATTATATATACATTTTTATTCTGATAACTCAAACACACACTTACAGACATTTTGTGAGTTTTATATGTCGCTATATGAATCAGATGCTCTCTCTCTCTCTCTCTGTATATATATATATATATATATATATATATATATATATATATATATATATATATATATATATATATATATATATATATATATTCAAAATGACACTCCTATAATATAATTAGCAAGGTTAATGTTTTTTTTATTAAATTATCAATTTCATTATATTTAATAATAATAATAATAATGTTCTGTATAACAAGTATTTTCAAGAGAAAACCATAAAGAGAAAATTATATTCGATAGAAAAGAAAGTCTTACCTTTTTTGCAAATATCTCTAATTTGTACTTTATAAGGTAATCTTGTTGAGAATGGATATAGGACAAATATAAGAGCATTAAACTCAAAATAACCTTTAGATCAACCTTAATATTTTTGCTTAGGTTGTCACAGAAAAATAGTCACATTTTGATTTCTCCGGTGATGTTTTCACATGATTAGTGTGTATGTGCATGTCCGTTGAGAGAGAGAGAGAGAGAGAGAGAGAGAGAGAGAGAGAGAGAGAGAGAGAGAGAGAGAGAGAGAGAGGGGGGGCTGGTTTTCCAAGGCAGAATTTATATTTTGACAGCACTAATCCCGTGGTAATTTCACATACCCTGTCAATATGTTCTTCAAAAGTGATAGAGTGAATAGATAGATGGATAACGTACATAGACAGAGAAAGAGAAAATAAATAGGTAAATAGATAGATAGAGAGAGAGAGAGAGAGAGAGAGAGAGAGAGAGAGAGAGAGAGAGAGAGAGAGAGAGGAGAGAGAGAGAGAGAGAGAGAGAGAGAGAGAGAGAGAGAGAGAGAGAGAGAAGATATGATTTTAAGAGGAAAAAATTTACGTTTTGATAACATTTATCTGGTGGTGATTTCACATAAGCCATTCCTGTAAGTATGTCTAGAGAGAGAGAGAGAGAGAGGAGAGAGAGAGAGAGAGAGAGAGAGAGAGAGAGAGAGAGAGAGAGATGAGAGAGAGAGAGAGAGAGAGAGAGAGAGAGAGAGAGAGAGAGAGAGAGAGAGAGAGAGAGGAGAGAGTCAGCAAAAGAATAGTAAAATATAATATTCTCTTATTTGAAGATGAAGGTCGTACAGGATATATAATTGAAAATGCAACATCATCCTTTCTACACTCTGGAATATTTATTTTGGGCAGTCAAGGAAGGGGGTTAATGAACTTGTAACAGCTACAGCAAGCATATTAAGGAACAATTCTCTCTCTCTCTCTCTCTCTCTCTCTCTCTCTCTCTCTCTCTCTCTCTCTCTCTCTCTCTCTCCTACGAAATACTATTGGTATATGTTCATAAACTTTATAATAAATTTTTTCCCCGGTAAAATATTAAAACCGTTACAGGTATCAGCCAGGTTCACTGGAAATGACTTTCTGGTGGTATCGTTACAGTAGATATTCTTTATTTTCAATTTTCGTCACACGATCATTCATCTATATTATAATTCTCGAAGTTTATCGCTTTTTTCACTGTATCAGTTACGAATGTCTTGGGATCTCGATTCATAAGTAGTAAGAGAATATTATATTTTTTTAACTGATATTAGGCAGCTTCTGATAATATTAAATTTTTTCCCTTTAGTTTGTGATATTTAATGTTATGATAAGTTCTATTTATGCTGTTCAAAGGGTATCTAAGCTTTTAATACTGTTCCTGATTGACAGCATAAATATTATTATTAGCAGTATTCTTATTGTCATGCGTTATATAATATTATAACACGTTAATGATGTACAGCTAGTTTAGTATAAATGAATAATGTATTCTGTATACCATAGTATATATCATTCGTTCGAAGTCTGAAGAATTAGATTTCCTTGATCAGGATAATCTGTTCTTGGGTGTTTTTGTTTTAGAGGTTCCTTTTGGCTATTTTCCTGTATCAGTATAGTCTTTAGGTATTAAGAACACCTTGTAAATATACTCAAAGTCTTGGTGTTCGTCTAGGAAATTAGTCGCTTTGAATGGTACAAGTGTTACAATAATTAGTGTATACCAGCTCCGACAAAACCACACACATAGTCTTCAAATAATGTAAAGCAGACGATTGTATTGCAAAAGCAAACAGTTTAGATATGAGTGTAAAAATTAGAATACTTTTATGAACTTTTGTTAGTTTTATTAATCGTACAGCATTGTTGTTCCACTAATTATTAGGTATCATTCCTAAATCCTGAGTTATTTACCATCGAGAACAAAAACCCATTGACTGGATATATTCAATGTGCGCCTGACTTTTTTTTTCCTTATTTGCCTTTATTTCCTAAGAGGGTCATGATTTTAATTTCATCCCATGAGTTGAGTTCGGTAGCCTAAATCTGAAGTGAATACGTGGTAAGGACTGACCATAATCAGTTTCACCTGCATTGGCCTAGTGACTGCTTCATCCTGTCACTGGTGTAACATATCGATTGCAACTGGACTTTGATAAGGCAAAGTTTACTCAGTGAGAATTCATGAAGTTACCTCTTGCCAAAACAGACTATAATACCACCCTGACCTATACCAAGCTCAGTAGATTATCTGGTTTTCAGTGCAAGCTTCCACTTCGGTCACTTCAGCTTTCTACTGAAGCTCACATACTCTCTCACCGTTTAAGACGAATATTTTGTTTAATGATGCGTTCCAATATCTCTTCCCGATAATAGTTGCTGAGATTTATAGTCGTTAGCACAACAATTAAAAGATTTGTAGAAAAAAGCTGGTAATAAGCTTGGCTATGAATGTGAAACTTAGCTCTCCTTCATCAGCAAGGGACATCAGTAACCTCCTTATGGAACTCCCATGCATTATTCGAGACTGGAGAGACAGTGCTTTTTGCAGTAGCAAAACCTACTTTCCTTAATCAGAAAGGGTCACCAATAATCCCCAAGTAGAACACCCTCGAAGACTGAGGACTGGAGGGAAAGTGATTTTTGCAATAGCAACCTTTCGTTTTCATATACAAATTAATGTGCGTTTAGTGTTAGTCACTTGTTCACAATGATTTTACAGAAGTTTGCTTTGGAAGGCAGTAATAATGATCTCAGATTACAAAATACAGTAGTAAAATGCTTACAACCTTAGAAAGTGTAAGGTGAAGTCCCTCAGGTATTAATAATAAGTATGTCAGAGACACTTCCTGACCTAGATATATTACAGGTTTTGAAACTTTGATCGTATCTCAGTAAATGCTAAAAGAAATATATTTTGGAAAGATCTTTATTCCATATTATTCCTACTTCGATATATTCAATATGCAGTCAGGGAGCTTACAATATGTATTTAACGTCCAGTTTATTTTACAGCGAGTCGCTATCATGTGACAAGTGAAACTAAGGAACTTTTCCAATACTCACAATAATGCCGTCTGGAGAAACATGATGCCGGAAGTAAACAAAGTGCGCCCACTTTCTTTCACATAGACACCGAGAATAAGCCTAAATTCTATCACTGTTTAGCCCACCCTCGTGTTCTTTAAGACTCAGGAACACCAACGTGGTTGCTAAAATCTCGTGTCCTTGACCGGGAGTAACCCCCTTTCGTTTCTACGTCTGTCAGTAATCCCCTGGAGACACTTAGGAGTTACTTAAACGTCCTTCTCTCTCGAAGTCCTGCTGTCGACTGACTGCTGAAAATGTTCAACGCTTTCAGTAGATGGTGCCTCGACCCTTAAAAGAAAAGGGTTATGAGCTTACATGCCCATATATGGGGGGCAGGCACTGGTTTTTCTTATCCGGATATTTTCTACTCTCTCTCTCTCTCTCTCTCTCTCTCTCTCTCTCTCTCTCTCTCTCTCTCTCTCTCTCTCTCTCTCTCTCTCTCTCTCTCTCTCTCTCTCTCTCTCTCTCTCTCTCTCTCTCTCTCTCTCTGCATGATCACAAATATTTGTCTGTGAAAAACAAATATATTTTACAATGTATTTACTTACTTTATATATATATATATATATATATATATATATATATATATATATATATATATATATATATATATATATATATATATATATATATATATATATATATATATATATATATATATATATATTCCTTCTTAATCACTGCTTCTCACTGTCAATTTATATTATTTTAATAAAAAAAAACATTATATTAAAGTCACTATTTTACGAATATCGCTCCATAATAAATTATTACTTCCCATCTTAAGCAACCTCACTCATAGGTCGGAAACTGTATAAGTTTTTCATAATTTTTTTTTTTTTATGATTTTGACACCAGGACGGGCCAAAAAATAATAAAATAAAGCAGCCCTCATCGGGCCTGGGCACGAAGTTTACCTAAAGTAAAGAGTAACAGAGATGGAGGGTGTAATGACTATTAAATTTAAAAAAAAAAAGTCCAATATTTATCTTTCTTTGTTTCTAGCTTTTCTCGAAGTTTGTTTCGGATCGATATTTCCCACTTGCCCCTTGAGGGCTAGTGATTGTTTAGGACTAAATTTTTTGTAGCCTAAAACTATTCCTGACAACATCCCTTTCCACTGATCCGTGTATGGAACCGACACCGTGTAAAGTTGGCTCTGTCTCCCAGTGTCTGGATTTACACACACACACACACACACACACACACACACACACACACACACACACACACACACACACACACACATATATATATATATATATATATATATATATATATATAGAGATAGAGAGAGAGAGAGAGAGAGAGAGAGAGAGAGAGAGAGAGAGAGAGAGAGAGAGAGAGAGTAAAGAAGACGATAAATGCTTATTATTATCATTATGAACTTCATATTAAACTCCGCATTGCTCTTCTGTATCCGCAATAATCATTATTCAACCATCAAACTAAAATAAAATCCTTGGAAAGAATTTTACAGGTTTATTTATTCGGCGAATATATTATTCGGCAATCGTGTAATTAGTCCATTTCCTGTCTTATCACTTTCACTCTTAGGCGCTCCTTTCTCTCTCGAACACAAGCATGACTCACCGCAGTACTTGGAAGCGATTTCTTAAGCAAAGTACCATATCCTGATCCCGTTGCAGCTGAATAGAATGGCCACAATGGTAACAAAAGATGCAAGGTAGGAAGACTTTTTCGTACATTCCCCGTCTTTTTTTTTTTTTTTTTTAGCAAGATGTGAAATTCAGATTGAGAGAGATTGTCAACCTTTTGCTGAGATATTTCATGAAGGATGAATTAAGAAACGCCCCTTCCCTATCCTTTGAAGTTGCCTCTTACGAGGTGCAAGGAATACGAGAATAATTTTCTTTCTTAGGCAATAGTATCATGAGCTTCTGTGGTGTGAGTAAGGCTTTGAGTTCGATCCGCCTAAGATCCTGACGAATGCTGAACTATTCTTATACTCGTGTCGAAGGTATTGAAAATACTCTCTCTTAACAGTTGGTACTTATGAGCCTTATTAAGTACACGTATAAAAATAGCAACCCGGTATCTAAAAGCTGGTTTTCTTTTTATGTAATAACAAGCATAAAGAGAACACAGCATTACTGCCTCTTTTTTTTTATGCATATGACACTGGATCGGACCAAAAAAATAAATAGCCCTAATGGAGCAAGGGCATAAAGACAACATTTAAGGAAAAGTAGCATCTTAAGGACAAGAAAGAAATGAAACAATAATATGCGACTCATCAGATTTATTGAGAACACATTTTAAACCAATTTCTCAGGCATGTGCATTGGTAATTATACCCATGTGGAGTTCTTCAAATTCAAAATATAAATTTGTTTTTCTTACTGAGCAGGATTATTGAGTACACAAACTGGAAAGACAACTCATTATTTAAACCATTGCACAGGCACGTACATAGGTCAT